>OOFC01015587.1:0-27447 GCA_900323345.1 Pseudochromis fuscus | reverse complement strand
ACCCGCCCCGCCTGTAGGCCAAGGCTTAGTTAGCATTTCCTGTTATGAGAAACAACTGTACCTCTACAAGTTATTGAAGTACATTACCTTATATTTTATCTCCATATGTATTCCTGCAAAGATATCTTAATTGTTCCATCCATAGACTGTAGAATGGATGGAGCTAATGGGACGTCAGGACTTTTATTTTGAAGTCCCATTGGAGACGAGATGTGTCAATCAAACTAACAGCACCTTGAAATCTTCCTTGTTTTGAAGATAATTAGCGATAAGATAATTTTCAGCAACTGATTTACCTTTAGAAGCAGTATTATATTTGTGATCTTGATATATTTGATCTCCTCTTGTTATATTGTGTTAAGTATCTGCTCTGCAACTCTCAAACTGCTCAGACCTTTCTACCAAGGTGTAACTCTAAACTCCATTATTAGAGGGGGAAAAAAAGGAAAGTTAAGTTGGATCCCAAAGTGCAAATGTGTGCTAACCCAACAGCACATGTGACCTCTGGGAAGGTTTTTTATATATGGGAGTCTATTTAGAGCTGTAGTTGATGTGGTCTTGTTCTTGGTTACCTCAGGAGAACATTTAGATTCAGGCCACTGCCCTTCCCTCCTTTTGGTGGAGGGAATGTGCCGAGGCAAGGCTTAATGTACTGCTTAAAAAAAGTCAGAGACTTCCGCTACCAGTCAATAATGTATGTGACCCCACCATCCACCCTTCTTCTGCTCCTCTGGCAGCGGCTGTTAGCATAGCTCAGCTATATATGACAGCCTTAGCTCACTTTCATGGCAGTAGTGTTGCATCCATAATAAATAGGCATTTGCTAAGGTCAGCGGCTTCAGCCGTCAGCAAACCGACCATTCAGCAAGCAGGGTCCATGAACAACAATAAGCCAATCAAGTTGACAGGTAAATGAGGGGGATCATTTATGAACTTTTAAAAGTGTAAACAAGCTGAATCCTTTGTCAGGCAAATCATAATCACAGGATGTCAGATAATGAAAGGGGGTAGATGAGTACAAATGCCAGGAAAATGGACTGGGCGGGTAGAAGTGGGTGGGATGAAAAATGATGAAATAGGAAAACGAAATTGTGTTAAATTGAGGGGGAAGTCATCACTCAGAGACCTGAGGAAACATGAGGCAAATATGACTGTTTTTCAAGCTCAATGAGTTAAAATTAAACCTGCTTAAATCTGACCGTGACCAATTATATTTTAACTGTTGACACTTGGCAAAACATGTCTTGTCGGGCTCATATAAATGTCAGCAAATTTACCTCCTGACTCTTTTTAAGCTAATTTCTTCCTCATAGGCATCATTGTATGTGTTAATATGTATTAAGTCAGCTAGCCTGACAGATTCAAAGTAGCATTATGTTTGATGTATTTTCGAAAAATAAAAAGAAATCCTTGGAGGATTGAGAGAAAATAGAGCCAATCCCGGGCCAGGCCAGTGAGGTTAGGTCTTATCTTCTACGAATACAGGTTCAGTCGTGAGGACAGAGACCAGGAGAAACTATTGTGGAGCTGTTATGAGGTAAGGCTGCAGATAGACTTTTCTTCCAAAGCTAACAAATGTAGTCCAGTTATCACAGCAAGCCTTGTTAGCTCTGTGTGTTGAGCTTTTACCCTGTCAGCCACAGTGACAGCTTGTGAATGTGCACGGTCATATACAAGCACGTGTGTGCATTTTTAAGGAGACAACTGGGCCTGCTTCTCTAACTGTGTCAGTTTAATTATTGCTGTCATCTCGTACCAAGCCCATGCCACGACAGAATGACTTGAGAAGAAAAGTAATTTCCTCTCTCTTTTTAAACTGCATCATACACTCTGGCAGGACCACCTATTGACACAAAGACATGGCAGGCTCATTTGAATTTATGCAAGACGCACACAAACACATCCAATCAGACAAGCGCGCACACTTATGCGTGTACGCCCACAGCAACACAACATGCACACAAAGACAAACACACCACCTGGAGTGTTCGTCCTGGTGATACGGTGGAATTGAAATTCACAGAAGTGAGTATCTACTTATCTCTAATCTGTTTTTCCAATTGAAAAACTCCCTGCTACTATGCAAGTTATTTTTTACCCTAGAGCTTTAACTCCCATCTCAGTGCATGGTAAGTTACGCTGCATGAATAATATGCCAGAATAGATTATCCGCAGGTGGAAATCAAGTGTTTAAATGTTCAGTAGAGTGTAGCACAGATTAAATTATCATTGGCCAGTACTCATGACTGTATTCCAGGAGGTGATGTAATGCTTTGTAATACTTAAAGCTAATTGTTTTCATGTGTGACAGATTATTAGACACAATTTTGACTCATAGTGATTAAATATGTCACATTGAGCCATCCTCACACACACACATACATACTGCATGTGCATGTACTCAAATTGAGCCAGACTTTGTGACACATAACTTGCATACTCACACATCCCGTGATTGACATTTGCAAAAGCGGCAGAATAGGTCAAAGGGGTAATATGTGAACGTGTCAGCTGCGAAACAGATTAACACTCGCATGTGCACACACAACACATCATTACCCACTCGCAGATGCTGAAAAGTGTGTTTCCATCGACACTGGCTTCACAGGCAGCATCTGACATTTCATTGGGAGTGTGAGGCTAAGTGTTCAGACCTTTAGAGAATGTTATTCTCTCATTCCTCTCTCATCCTCCCTTTATTCCACCATCCTTATCTTTGTTTGTTCCTAGAGTATGCTTTGTTGTGCATTTCCAGCAGATGCACCTGCCTGAGGTTTTGTGGTGCCTCTCAATGCCTGGATGCACACACACACACACATGCACATACACACAAACTGCATGCTCTCAAATAGGCATAGAAGGTTTTTGTACCTGGAAAAAAAAAAAATCCAGGCCCTTATTGCCTTTTCTCTCTCAGCTTCTCAGAGAGCAGGAAGGAAGCGTAACAAATGTATACATGAATCAATAGCCGAATGGAGCCGGCCACAGAATGATATGCAACAATATGCGATGGCCAGGTGTGTTGCTATGGTGAAGAAAATGATTGGCCAGCCTCTAGATTACAGTGTTCACTTCCCAAAACAGCCCGCCTGCACACACACAGCAGCAGCACAGCACACACACCAGCACATGGTTCAGCTGAAATAAGCTGGCTGATTGCAGTAGTTTTACCGGTAAAGCCATTTGAATGGAAATGCGACGTGGAAGTCCATTACCAAAAACTCATAGACACCAGGACCAGCTGTGAAAGTGAGAAATTACTTGCAATGAAAACATACCATGCGCATCACATTTGGAAGTAGAAAAAAGTATTTGAGAGTGTGTGTGTGTTCGAGAGCAAGCGATTCTGGAGAGTCAAGCCGACACTCAGGAGCCAAAATGCTTCCCTCTGGTCCTCCACCTTTAGCCTGTATTGAAAAAAATATTCAAAAACCTTTTCACTATGCAAAATTACTTTTGAAGAGCAAGTAAAAACGGTTGTAGAAAAGGTTGCTCCAAGTGATTCTATCAGGACATGAAAGCGGAGCTGTTTGCTACAATCGTTTATGCGGCAAATCTGTTTGAAATGTCATCAATTATTTATTTATTTTGAATTTTATTAATTGACAATTTTCGCAGCAAGAGAACACAGCCTGCAAAGCTGTTACATTTTCAACAATCATCACCAACAGACCCTCAAGGCTGTCACATCTCAGTCCTCAGCCATATGACAGTAATTCTGTGAAAGTCTATCAACGCTTAATTTCCCACTTAACAGAGCAGTGCACTGACAAATACCTGCAGTTGAAGGTGTACACAGAAAACAACTGCTCACTGGAGTTAAGCCCTTGACAAGACAGGTCAACAACATCAAATACGTTGGACTTGATGTGGATACTGATCCCAACAAGGACTCCTAATCATGAGCAATTTCTGTAGACCTCCAAGATCAGAGCAAGGGTACAAACAAATTCTAAAGTCGTGAACCCTTTGGCCAGATCTCCATGCATCATGTCATTGAAGAAAACTTGAACCAGAGACTTGTTCGGTGGTTCACCTTTCAGCACAACAGTGAACCAAATCAAACAGCTGAGACAACGCTCGAGTGGCTCCAGGACAAGTCGCTGACTGTCCTGTAGTGTCCCGGCCAAAGCTCAGACTCAGACACAAAGCACCTGTGAAGAATCCTGACGACAGCTCGCAGACGCTTCCCATTCAATCTGACGCAGCTTGACAGAATCTCCCAGGAAGAATAGGATTAACTGCCAAAATCCAGGTGTGCAAAGCTTGTAGACACTTGCCCAAGAAGGCTCAAATCTGTAATGGCTGCCACAGGGACTTCGACAAAGTACTGAGTGAAGTGTGTGAATACTTTTTTAAATGAGAGATTTGAGCTTGAGCTGCCAAACATTCACTAGCTCCGTCTTAACTGAGTGCGTCCAGCTTTTTTCAGTTTTACATCGTGAGTTCAGTGTGTTTGACTTATCTTAAAATTCTCAGTGATTGTCGTGCATTTGACAACGATGACATCAACTTACATGGTTAGACAAAAGGCTATTTCCAAGAAAGAAAGAAAGAAAGCATGATGCTGAGTCAAAGACACACACGGATAGCCGCACCACCCTACAGGCACCCACAGCAGACGGTAGCAGCAAGAGGGTGATGATGGAGCGTGTGTGTGTGTGTGTGTGCATGCATGTTGCTGAGTGTATGAGAGAAAGAGTGCATGTGTAAAACAGCATGAACTGATGATGGAGTTTGTTGTCATAGTGTCCAAAGAACCTGAGGCAGTCATTACCTCTACTGCTGAACCATCCAAGAAAATAGCCTCTTTTCACAAGATGGCCAAATGTCTGTCTCCTATCTGTGTGTGTGTGTGTGTGTGGCCACGTATGTCCTGAGGGGGTTAAATGTTGCTCTAGTGCCAAGGGGTACTTATAAAGCCAGTTGTGAAGCTCCTTTCTTTCTGGACATTTCTCTGCCTATTATTTTTGACCCACTAATCATTTCACGTTTGTACTAAATCTATTATGTTTCCTCTCCTCCCCCATTTCTCATCCTGTAGAGACTGGTCGAAGCGGCAGAGGAGGCCCACCTACAGCACGACGAGGATCCAGACTTGCAGGTGTGTGTGTGTGTGTGTGTGTACCTTCTGGTGCTATACTAATATTGTGACAACACAAACACCATTCCAGTGAACATGTTCATTCCCCAATCTTGTAAACTCATTAAATAATTCATGCTGAAACTAATTCATCCAACAGAAGTCAGTGCTTCTTTGATTGATCCTCGGCATGGGGGGGGGGGCAGTGGATGACAAGAGCCTCTGTAAACACAAGTAAAGGACAGACAGGGGGGAAAATAGACATTAGGAATATTGCTCATAGTCTGTTTCGCTTGACTAGGCTTCTCCTTTAAAAATGTATGTTAGTACATTTCTCTCCATAATCATTTTGTACGCATATGCCTCAGTCTGCCACTCTCAGGTATTCACAGTCCCACTGGAGCTGTCGTGCCTACGAACACGCATAACTTGAGTTGAGAGTTGTTTTTATACCATCAACTGCACAAATCCCAACAGCAGTAATGTTTAATATTCCAAGAAGAACCTCCATGTTCACTCACCTCTTTGTAATAATCTTTAATTTGTTACTAATTTAACTGCACTGTACTTTAAAATAGTTTTGTGTTTTGTCCAAAATGTTACCTCTCTCTTACCTTTCCCCTTCCCTCTTCACAATTGAGTCTGCTGATGTAGGTTGTCAGCAGCCATAATGAAATGATACATAAACCATTTGTAATATTTTATGATTTTATAACATAAAACTGTGAAAAGGTTGCAGGTATTTACTGGCATCCAGCTGCCAGTACATTTGCAGTGCTATTAGTTTTCCCATTAACGGTTTTGCCTGTACTAAAAACAACAACAAAAAATAAATCCAGCTTTTATTTCCTGTCATCAAAACATCACAATTACCCCAAAAACATCACATGATAATTGTCATGATGTCACAAACTGAATTAACGTGAGTGACAATGATGGAGACCACACAAGAGATTTCCTTAAATAAAACACACATGCAGCTTATACAGCCTGGCAGACACAAATGAGCTGCATTAGCATGTCAACCAAAGTAGGGCAGGACCACCTCCATGACAGTAGGATGAGTATCCCACCTTAAAATATGCTTTTAATTATGGAGCAGTGCTTAACAGCAAGACTGGCTTTACAAAAATCGACAAAAAGATCCTTTAAGACTGAAGCAGCATTTTAGATGAGAGGAAAAACCTTTGCAAGAATCTACAACCAAGTCCACTTACCTGAGACTAAAGCTATGACCTGGAAAACTGAAAATACTCACAGACATCTCAGTAATTTGGTCGATCAAAGTCAAACAGATGCCAGTTGGGGATTCAGGCTGCTGTAACGGTGTAAGCTTCAACCTCATCAAAGTATGCAAATAAGTTTGAACATAAAAACATTCAGATGTATTGTGCCTGTCAGGTCATGGCCGACTCACAGGAGGGGTTAAAAACATCTCCTCTACCCTCTCAGATCATATTTAGGGGTTAAAATCCTCACTCTCCACAGAGGAAACCCGCAACTCAGTTAAGCCATCAAAATTGTGCCTACAGACGTGTAACACTAATAACTAAATAGTGAATTGTATGTGGGAAGCATCTTATCTATTTTGTCAGAGGTGAAGCAATTAATCCTCGTGTTTTTTTTTTTACGCCTGAATTTATTCTGAGACAAACAGTCTGAAACATAAATCATGAATTATTTATGGTATTATATCACTGTCATATTCCCTCTCAGAAACCTCAACCCATTCGAAACTATTCCCAGGGAGTTCCACCCTCAGTTCTGCAGACTTGGGCAAATGCATTCAGCTAATCATATCTGCATACACACCCCCAAAGCAAGCTCCTGCTCTCATGGTTCTGCCTCAAATCCATTTGAACAGCTTTAATTTTTAGAGTGCAGCTTTGTATTGTGTGGCTGTGTGTGTTTGTTATGTGTGTGTGTGTGTGTCGCACAGACAGACAGAATAGCAGGATGTGTGTGTGTGTGTGTGTGTGGACTTGATGTATTTTGCCAGAGTTTGCAGTGCATCACACACATCTCAGAACAGAGTTTCTTAAAGTAGGAGGAGCGACAGCACAAACTTGAGTTTTAAAGAGGGAATGTGATACTAAGTCGACTTGGGGAGTATTTGCCGTTAAACTACTTATAAAGTCTGTGGCATGTGTGTTGTGTGTGCCGGTGTCTGTGCCTGTAGCAGCGGGTATGTGTTTACTCTGTCAGCTCTTTAAGGTATTACTGTGAATGCCCTGTGGTTTTCTGCTGTCATTGGTTATTAAGGAGGATCAATTACTAAATTTAACCACTGACTGCTGTCCAGCTCTGAAGCTTTCTCTCACATTGCCCCTATCGCGTCTTCTTTTTCTGGTCTGCTTGATTCTCCACACACTCTGCAATTTCCCCCGCTCTGTGCTTTAAAGGAAAATTACATCTTTTAAGACTTTGACAGTGCTTCAAATATATGGCTCTTTGTGGGGACATTTGGTTTGAATGATGTACAATTTTTATTATTTAACTTAGATGTCTACACCTATTGATTGACAATAATAATCATCATCATCATCATCATTATCTAAGGCATTTTTCTCTCTGCTAAAGTGACGAGGCTTTTTTTGGTATGATTGTGTAAACACTGGACCCTGGGAGGGAATCAATTCTTTTTTAGATCAAACAATTCATCAGTTGGCAGCAGTGGCTCAGTGGGTTGGGACTTGAGCCTGGACAAAATATGGAGTGTCAAGTGGTGGCTGGAGAGGTTCCGTCCACCTTCAGAGCACTGCCGAGGTGCCCTTGAGCAAAGCACCAACCCCCCCAACTGCTGTGGGTGTGCCCTATACCCTCTCTATGCATGTTATGGGTCCCCTATGTGTGTGTGGATTGTTTGTAGGGTGTGAATGCCATTTCGTTGTGTGTGTGTTTGTACTGTGTGCAGCATGGACAATCAGGGGAAAAAATAAATAAATTAATTAATTTATCAGCAAAAATATTCATTAGCTATTTGGAAAGCAAACCCAGCATAACACTTTGAGATATTTTATAGTGCTGTTTTAGGGATTTAGAAGTTGGAATTATTAAACTGAATTAAAAATTAACCATGAAAAAAACCACAGTGGATTGGCTGCTGGAGTACTTGTCAGATTATACATGTAAACATCACTATCTTCATAAATACTAAGTGATATGTACAGTTGCACTTCTATACTGTTTGACTAGTAGGCTGTTTTTCATGTTTTTGTGCATCTGCATGTGACACTCATGGATATTTGTGTTTGTGTGTGTGTGCGCGCGCACTTGTGTTTTCATATGGTGCTCGATGGGCAGTAACACTGTGTGGGATCACAGCAGTGCTTTATGCCAGTAATTACTTGGCGGTGATGAGATGAGCCAAACAAAGCGAGTGTCCCTTTGTTTCAGCATTAATGACACAGCTACAGAGCTGATACTGAGTGATAGAGCCTATAGTGTAATGCGGAGTTTCACAATCTCTAGGAGGGACTGAGATAGCATTATCAAGTCAAAATAAAAGAAGATAAATTACACCAGCCTCCCTGTGCATTGTGTCTTGTTTGGCAAAAATGTGGGAATGGGAAATAAAGACAAGTAGAAAGGGAACAGAAAGGAGAGACACCGCAAATACCTATCAGATGGTTGTTGGTGTGGTGTGTGACCACAGTAACAACTTCTATGTTAATCAGAGATCTAGATCAAGAGGTTCTGCAGCAAAATTGGTGGGTTGGCTACAGAGAGAGAAAAATGTCATGGAGGAAATTGCACGGTTTTCTTAGCTGTACGCATTTCAGCACACCGTGAATATTCATGTTGTGGGTCCCTCAGTAATAATGTGACAAAAATAATATTCCTACAGAAGAGATGTGTCTTTATCACTTTCTACAATATTAAACTCATTATTACTGAAGTATCATCCATACACTGTATGGACAAAGCAAATGACTTGAATTCAGAAATCATCATTTTTGATAAAGAAATACTCAGTCAATACATTTTTCCCACAAGTCATTCTGATGCCACTCATATTTTTATTAGTGATCTAGTGGTCCATCTGGAAAAACAAAACAAACCATGTGACCATATAACCAAGTAGATATTAGGCTTCAAAATGAGGGAGATTTCAGGGCATGGTTAGCTTGATTGACAGGTAGGACTAGACCTGAACTTGAGTCTCATACACACTGGATAGCATCCTTGGGTTCAATGGTCAAACCCGCCTCCTCACTCCTCCCTTTACATCCAAATATGGTCACTTCTGGCTCCAAACAACCCAACATGGTGACGATCAAATACCAAACTCCAAGTCCACAAACAAACCGGGGATGTCACATTAGCTTCATCCATTTCATCAGTTGGTATTATACAGAACAATAAAACAGAATACAATAACAAAAACTTTCTTTACTTTTACAAAACAAAACATAAACATATATTTATATTTACATATATTTCATTCCCATTTTGCCATTTTTGTCATCTCTGTTTGGTGTCACCGAGGTAACAGTGGCACCAAACACAGCAAGGGTTGTTCGAAGTGAGAATGACTCGCAGGTGAAGTTTTGCTGACTTATGTGGTCGACAAATATGTCAGTGAGACATAAATGAAAAGCAGAACTCTTCAAATGCATCAAATATTTCAGGTATATGTTGAAAGATGATGGTCAAAATGTGTCTCAGTCCAGATGTGTGAGTTCCTGTGTTACAACCGACTCTCATATATTGATCATTGCTTCATCAGCATGGTCGTCACAGTAATATCAGCACATTGTCTTTGCCTGGTTATTGTTCTGATCCATGTCAGCGTGCTCATGTTAGCCTGTGTGTATCTGTTTCTATTCATTTTTCATTGCTAATTATTTTTTAAGTATAAAGCGAAATGATTGAGCATTCTTTCGGTGCGATCTCGTGAATATGCATGTACAGTTTTGTACCTGTGTGGTGTACATGTGTGCACGTGTTCGTGTCTGTACAGCTCTGATGGTGGCATTTCTAATAGTGTATTTTACTGCAGAACATGGTGAATAGATGGTAATTATCACCAGCTGTGCTAAAAATACCACATCCACGCTGTAGGGTGAAACCTCCTCCATCACTATTCGGGGTTTATTATAAAATGTTTGTGTGGTTTATTGCTCATGGATACATATTTGGCTGGCAGCGGTTTGATAGGAATTTCCTTATCTATCCTTTCCAGAGCTCTTCTGCTTCCATGTGAAATTGGCACGGTAATCTGGTGCGATTTTCCTCCCTCACTCTTTCACCCGCAATGCTCATGTACTGTAAATAGGAAAGCAGAGAGCAGTCTCCCATGCCCTCTCCAGCCAATGAAATCCTTCCTTGGAGGTTGGAGACAAACAGCCAATTGCCAAGCCCGATGTTGACTCAAAACCTAACCCCCCCCCTCACCCTGTCTGAGGGGAGCAGTGAGAGAGAAAATGCTTATTCTTTTTTTTTTTTTTTTTGTTCTCCTACTCTCCTGTCTGGGGTATTACCATAGAATAGGAGAGGTGGCCACATGCTTGTTGATTTGCCCACTTGCTGTTCTTATTACTCGCAAAAATGATTTCACCTGTGTGTGTGTGTCAGTACATCCAGAGTATCACCTGCTTCTCTGTCCTGTCGCACGCATGACCAGTGATGCAAAAAGGGGATTTTAAAACCATTTACACAAAGTTAGCCTTTACTATCCAGCATATGATGTACAAATACACCACAGATGTTATATCTCACATGCTGGATAACTCCACACATGAAGCTATTTATTTCAAGGTACATTTACAGTGTCAGAGAAAGTGGTTCAAAAAGGTTCCCAAGGATCACAGATGTTGGCTCTTCACATTTCTTTGGAGAAATTAAATGATTTTAGAAACAATAATTGTTTAAATCTTAATTTTCATACACTGTCCTCACTTCAGTATCTTTTTATTGCATCATTTCTAAAATTTTGCTCGAGTAAAACTAAGAACACAATAAAATCAATAATCTTTGAAAGGAGAAAACAAACAATTGCTTCACTTTCATAAGGTTACAGTGTTAGTGTATGTCAACCTGGACCTGTCTGTATCTTTCACACAACAAGAGACACTATGCTTCATTATCCTCCTACAATATTAGCCAGGCTAAGCTGTTTCCATATACAATCAAGAACTGTTTTTACTTTTAGTCGCTGTGATAATTAGGCAGCGTGTATTATTTTTACATTTACAAAAATGTTTTAACTTATTTAAAGTTAAAGCAGCAAAAACAGCAACAGCCACTAAAAAGTATGTAACTAGTGTCTGACAAGAGTCTGAAAGAAGTGTGAAACATTGTTCACATGCTGACAGGCACAAACAAATCTGGTCAGGGTGGGAGGTCTCCGAGTGAGAGGGCAGCCAGTGAGTGTGTACAAGAGTCAGCAGAAGCCAAGTCGAGTCAAGTACATGGGTCTGCAGTGCTGAGTGGTCTCAACACATAGAGCTACAGTAAGCACCAAAGAAAAACAGATAACACTCAGCCACACCCAATGATACTTTTAAGATCTGAGTTGTGAGAAGTGCTTTGGTGCATTAGTGGCATTGTTTAACGTTGCATACATTTATGTTCCAGTTGGTTTGGTAACATATAAAAACAGGGAAGGTGAAAGTGAGACTGTCCAGTGAGTAACAAGTAACATTAATGTGGAATAAATGGAAGACAGCACAACTTGCTTATGGCCTCATTTACCAGTGCAGGCCCAATATCTGCTATTAATGTTTGTGTTTGATATCTTGTAGTATTTATTAGTTTATTTGTGCATTAAACAAAACTACCCACAAAAAACTTTACAGAAAACTAACATCATTTGAACCTGTAAGCACCAGAGAGTTGCAACCCAGTGCATCACTTTTCTAACAACCACAGCTAACTCTTTCCACTGTGCTTTATATACAAGCCCTTAGAGGAAAGGTCATGCAGGAGCACATCGTTTCTCTCTTACCTGGCGAGCCTTACCTGACCCCTGCAGTCTGTCTGCACAGTACACTGCTGACTGTTGTGAGTGTCTGAGGGGATGAAGTACCAACTTATCAAACTACTGCTATCTGGTTATTTATGCAGAGAGGAGCTGGATCAAGCTTAAATGCGACTTTGTTTTTGCCATGTAGTATTTTGTGTCACTTTTTCTTTCAACAATTTCACAGTAACAATAAAGATTGTTAGTTGTTCTTTTAATAACAAAATTTCAGATTACAATTCATAAAGTCGATCACATCTTGTTGTCTCTGCAGCGGAGTTGTTGTGGTGTATGAATGTCTGTACATTATAACCTCAAATAACTGCGATAGACTTTTAGACGTGAGCACAAAGTAAACTGTAAGATGCATGCAGTAGGATTTTAAGTGTGGCATATGAACCCCTACTTGGCCTTTCCTCCCAGTTATTTACTCTATCTGCTTTCTTGTTTACCCGCTGATTACCTATATCCGTGCCCCCTGGTTGTTTTCCAGTCACATTTCCACACTCGGGGAGTGGAGTCTTCCCCTTTCCCCACCGTGGATAAAGAGAGTAAGGAGGTGGGTGAGGAGCAGGGTAGAGTCTAAGTGGAGATTAGAGTTAAAAGTGAACACCAGAGGGTGGAGCGTCACGGTCAACCCTCCCTGCATCACATGTGGTGTCTCCTCTGTCTCGCTCTCTCTTCATCTCCTTGAGGCTGTTGATCCACTGTTGTGCACTCTGCAGCAAGAGCATTTAAATCAAAATCAACAAGGAGTGTTTTCATTTGTTTGTTAGCATGTGTATGTGGGTCGTACACTCATATTGGATGTGCATGGCAGGGTGAATACGGCTACTAAGCTGCAGAGGTGCTCCTTTAAGAGGCAAAAATGGGTTTCTTGCCCTAATCCAGTGTGAGCAAGTCTGCCTTTATACACATTTTTGTCTCTGACAAGCACAATTATAGGCATTATAAAAAGGCTGTAATTAAAAAAAAATCTACAGATAGAAAGAAGCATAAAATAGATGAATTACACTCCAGCAGCTTATATTAATAACATTGCTCTGCAATTTTATTCAACTGCTTGAAATCGGTGCTAAAAAGACAGCCACTCAACTCTCAGTGATTACAGGCAATATTTAAAGTCAGCATTAACTGGGTGCCTCTCTGTAATACCTCACTGCGGACGTCTCACACGGCACCACAAAAAGATTCTGACAGGCTTGTAAAAATCAGTGACAGGCACTGAAGCAGGTTTATTCTTATAGTAGAGTTTTCAGTGAGGCTGATTCAAAGTGTTTTACATACAATTTAATATCCTTGATTTTATCCTTTTAGAAAAACATCTGGAACGTATCAAAGATCAAATACACTCTTCTTTTGTAAAATGTCACAGTCAGCTACTGTTTGTCTAAATGGAGACAGTTAAAGGGGCGGCAGTGGGTTGGGACCTGGTCTGGGATCCGGAGGGTCACCGGTTCACATCCCAGACAAAAGTAGAATGTGGACCTCACTCTCCACGTATGTTACAGGGCCACTGTGTGTGTGTCTGTGTGTGTGAATTGCATTTCATTATGTGCAGTACATGCGTGTGACAAATAAAGATTCTTTTTCTTTTTCTAATCCATTTTTAGATTGGTTGTTGATTTTCAGTTGATCGACTAATTAATTCATCAACCGTTTTTGTTTTGTTTTTTACCACATTGAGTGTATTGCCTGAAAGTAGAAACACACTGGAAATACAAGACCCCCTTTGATTTATTAGCCACATTATTAGCAGCACATCTTCAGTGTAATAAGAAGTAATGAGAATTTTTTGCTGTTGCATGTGTTTCTATTAAGAGCTGATGAAACAAAAATGGTGAACACTTACAGGCCTATAAATTTTGCTTTTTAAAAATACTCACACAAATATCACATCATGTTGCATTCATTTCCTTTTTTTGCATTTGACACATCTTTAAGTTATTTAGTAATGACAGAAATTCAGTAGATTACACAGAAAAAAAACTACAGTCCATAGAAATGTGCTTATTCACACATACAGATATATATTTGTGTCTAATGTTACACAATAAATCCACTTTTTGTCTTGTGTTTTGAAAGAGGGAACTAAAATATTCACTTTCTGCTTTTCACTAACCCTTATTCATCCTCTCCCTCTCTGACTGTCCCACACTGAGTGAGTGGGTGCTGATGGTACATGTGCAATCTCTCGGCATAATGCACTGCAGCGTTAAAGATCAGGTTGTTAACACCATGATCGGGGACTGCATTAGTGGCACTGGGCACTCCTTCACTGTAATGCTGGAATGGCATAATTGACTTACTCAACACATACACCCACACTTGGACACACACACACACACATTTCCACACCCTCAAAATGATGCTCAGAAGCCTGCATGAATGCACACACACACACACACACACACACACACACACACACACAGACACACACTCACTCGCTCACTCGTACACACCATGCTTGTGCCCCTGCTTCCATTCACACCCACACACACTCCCACTCTTTTGGAGCTCAAAAGCTATGCAATTTTAATCAAAATTAAAGGCCACATGCGGTGAATATAAATTAGTTGATTAACAGACTCATTAACTGTAGTTTTGTTTTTACTGTTTTTACTTTATATTTTCTATACTTTTAACGACTAATGCCTCTGGTGATGTTTTCTCTTGGTTTTTCTTTCTGTGTTTTCCTGAGCACTTACAGTATATAGCTCGAACATCTGCATAACTTTAACTGTTTTTCTAAATTGAGCCATAAGTAATTATTAGTCATTAGTAGTTAGTTGTTTTTCTTTAGGAAACTTGAATGTTTGTGTGTTCATGTGTAATGGGATCCAATTTATTTGTATTTTTTTTAATTGAACCTGGATATAATCAAAAGACTTGAGGACTTAGAAACATTTACAAATGCACCAAACTTGTTGATGTGGAAAATGAAGAAATATGGTAGATTCTGCACTAGCTCTTGTTTTTGACTAAATTTGTGCCATTGTCCATGTAAACTTCTCTCACACTCAGATTTGATCAAGTAAATCAACAAAGTAAGTAAGGCCTCAACAGGACGCACAGATTTAGGAATCGTGCATCCGCTGTGTTTTTTGAGGCAGAGGTCATAAAAATTTTCAAGGCAATACTGAAGATATAAGTCAGCGTTCCAGTGTTCCTATGGCCCCTCCGACTGTCACCAAACCATTCACTCAACATTCATACAGGGCAAGGTGGGTAAAGTGTCTTACCCAAGGACACACCGACAAGAGGGGAATTGAACCAACGACTCTTCGGTTGGTAGACGGCCGCTCTACCACTGAGCCACTGCTGGCACACTTGCATCCTTGCCAAAATGTAGAAATTGGTACAGTTTGTTGATGATGATCATCATCCTCCGTACGTGCTTAAGGGTAGTTTACGTGCTCGAAATTTTGCGTCATACACTTGCGTGGTCCGTGAGATTGTTGGCGTTTTTTGCACGTAGAAGGGAGGATGGCCGGTTGGGACTGAGGCTTAAGCCATTGTCTTTGTCAGCTTTATATCATGGCTCAACTGGAGGTTTCTAAAGGGAAGAGCATGACACTCTAATACTCTATCAGTCAGTAGCATCCAAAGCCCAGTCAGGTTAGTCAGGACAGAAACTGACCACAGCATCACAAGATCAATACAGCACAAGATCAGTTCATCATGTTTTGTTCAGTGAAAGATCGAAAAACCTCTTTATCACAGATGGAGTTTTCTAAATTAAAACACAAGACTCCAATTGCTAAAGGTACTGTCAAAATAAGGCTGTGTAGTAGTGGTCTCAGAGGGTGAGCAGGAGTCTCTAAACCACCTCTCAGGAGGAGACACACAGCCACTTTCTTCAGGTGGGTGAGAACATACCAGCATTTCAGAGTAGATATCTAAAAAAAATCCTGTTTACTGATTAGTCTAAGGCTTGGTTGGACACTTTCATGGAAGTGACTTCACCATATGGGTGGGGATATGGCAAAAACATCATATCACGGTTTTTTAAAAATAAAATCACGATCACGATTTTATCACGATTCTTTTTTTACAATGATTTTTTAGAGTAATTTGTAAGTTTGACCATTCTTTCCCTATGTTAAATATATAAAACATATACAATGTATTTAAATATGTAAAACCCTAAAAATACGTAGTGCCCTTATTAAATGACTGCGTTTCTGTGGTTTGTTAATCTTGACGTTAGCAGCTGCCTCTGGCTGCGCTGTGTCTGGTCTCCGTTTGGTTTGGCTGTCGGCAGATTGTTTTGGGTGCTGTCTCCGCAGGTGATTAAATAGCTTCATCGTGTTGCCATCCAACGTACGAACCAAGTCTCTGCAAACTTTGCAAATCACTTCGGTTTGCGCCTTGTCATCCGTGGAAAAGCCAAACCAAGTTCACACTATGGAGGTGGAGTTTTTTTCAGGACTAACTCTGGCTCGCTTTCTCTTTGCGGCATGGGCTTACTGCTATACAACCAAACAGATAGGCAGGACATCCCACTGTGTACTACGCATGGTGTGCTGTGATTGGTCGGTTGGGTGCGTGTAAGCGTCCCTGCGCCCACATAAAATTAAATGTATAGAATGTGCCCTATAGACGATTTCATGATCTTTCTGTTTTACGAGATCGTCCCCACGTTATAATCCTTCCCGATCTAATATCGCAAACTACTACTTCACCATGACGATGGAGAAGTTTAGTCTTCAGGGGCACGTGCTGACTGTCCACTCTCTACAATGACATGACCTCAATCCCAATGTTTATGGGGACACCTGACAGCTGAGAAAACCAAGCTTTCTTCACCTGAGCCTCTTTGGAAAACAACACTGGGATAACAACATGGGGTGTCAGGTTTTACCATAATTGTACAGTCTATGCAAGCTCCAAACACCAAGATAGTCTGAAATTCATGTATATTTTCTTCACACTCAAATCATTAAGGTGACATTTTCAAGTGTAATTATAAAACAAAAACATATTAAATTGAATTTAGGGCAAAATGGCTCAGGAATGAAGAAAGGGCACAGCCAGCAAGATGGGAGAAAGAATACTCAACTGTGACACCCAGACTCTGCAACAATGGTCTCACAGACAGAGCTGACAGGACCCAGATCTTACAAATGAGTGCTTAATGCAGACGAGAGCCCACGGGAGCCGAACACCAGGAAGAGAATGAAAGTGGCGAGGAGCTTGATGAGGACTGCATACAGCAAAAGAACAATTGGTAGAAAGAAACAGGCCGAGCCAGAAAAGGAAAGGGATGAATCAGGTTGGGAAGGAGAAGAGAGAAAATGTGAGAGAGGATGTGAGAACAGGTACAAGTGAGACAATGGCAGAAAGGGAACAGAGTGAAGACACAACCAGGCCTTGTCTCCTGCAGGTGCAGTTGACTCTGGCTCTGTTTATTTTTGAATATTCTCATGTTAGCTTTAGACAGTCAGCATTAGGTTGTAATTGAGTCTTCCTGCTGTCACTTGCTTTACGGGTCTGTCTGCATTGAGTGCAAGCCAGTAAGTCCAACAATGTCCACCTTCCCTTAGCTCCATTTTGCTTTCTGTATCACTGAAAAGCACTTTTGGTTATTTATCCTTGTTGCTAAATGATTTTTAAAGAATGTGTGTTTCAGCTCAAAATCAAAGAAAGAAATGACTGAATAAGTATAAAAAAAAATAAAAAAATACACAAGAAAAATAGGTAAAATTGCAAAGGTAGGTCCAGAAGTACTAAGGAGGACATTTTTCAGTTGCAACTTCTGATCTTGACATTTTTTGCATTTGTTGCGTGGGTTTTGTGTAGATTTCTGTGGACTGGAGAGAAAGACTTGGAGAGGTTGTGAAGGTGATTATAAGGTTTAATTGGCTGGCTGTGGACAGGACACTAAAGCCCCCTTTTGGCAGGAAGTAAAGACACAGTTGCCAGGGACAGAGAGATCAGATACAGCGAAGCAAGAGCAAATAGGACATGTCAGCAATTCACTGAGAAACCCTTGTTGTAATTTGCAACCTCACTGGACTTCTTCTTTTTTATTACAGTTCGTTACAGGAAATCTCAAGGTGCTGTTTAAATTCATATATTCCAAATATTACCAAAAATCATAGATCCAATGAGACAAGGCTATACACACACAACTGACATATTACTCTGTTTAGAGATAATTCACCAAACGTGTTCGGTAGGAGATGTCTACAGTGTTTATTCTCACATTGAGTCATACAAACTAGTTCCTAGTTAAAATTTTAAACACTTTAAAGAGCACTCATTGAAATACAAAATGTCAACCATATACTGGATTATATTACTATTATGACTTTATGTGACTTCTATTTTCCTTTAGATGACTTTTGCTCTTTTTTTAAGGAAAGTATTTCTTTTTTATGTCGAAATTCAAGGTCAGTGAAGTTGCTAAATATGGTAACTACCAGTCTAGGGTTAAAAAAAAAAGAAATAAAAAAAATTCCCAAAACTGTATTAAAAAATTATATTAAAAACACATATATTAGTTCAAAGGACCATTTATTTATTTAGTGTTTAACATGAACATTTATTTATTTCAGGCACTGATATTGGCCCTTGTCACAAATACCAAACAATTATATAACATAACGTGACATAAGACGTAATGTTATGTAACATAACTTAACATTTTCCCGTAGGATTTAATTTCGTAACAAGGCAGAGAAAGAAGTTACTAAATATGGTCACCTTCTCATAAGAGGTTACATTTTATAGTCCCGAAGATGAAATGGTTTATTTGAACTTCTTCTTTAAAGAAACAAAAAAGGAGAGGTGCTCTGAGTCATTATTTTTCAATAGAAGTTTCTTCTACCTATCCTATGGGTCCTAATTGTGGTAGAGATTCTTTTGGTTTTAGGTGTAAGTGTCCTTTACCTTAGTTTGACTCATAGAGAAGAGAACAGAGATCATATCGTTGCATAGACCAGGTGCTTATTTAACACACTCATGCATAACACTGTCTGTAGGTTCATCGCTATGTGTAACTGTTTCTTCACACAAATACTCTGATAAAAATATAGATTATAACAATTTTAAAGTAAACACACACACTATGTCCTCTATGGTGCTGTTGTGTGCTATTCTCTGATGTCCTGCCGTCTGCTATTGCACAGAGCGATTGTAAAGCATTTCCCTCTTCTGGTCTGTCCATTTGTATTATTTCATTATATCATATTGTATCATGTCGTATCATATCGGTTCATTGCGTTGTCTCTTCCTGTTGTGACTGTGGCTGTTATCTATTTTTTGTCCTTTTTCTTCTTGCTCTGTCTCGTTGTCCCTCTCAATGACTCCCTTTCATTTTTTTCCATAACCTCCTTCACTTTTATATGGTTGTGTCATTAAAGATGAAGATAATGTTTAATGGTTTGTGCTACATTCATTTTATGAAGTACTTTAACTTCTGTTTTGAAAAATGTACTTACTAGAAGTTTCACCGTCAGAGCTGACCTGTCAGGTTTAAAGTCCACTTTTTAAAAATGTTTTCTCACTTCCTTGTCTCCTTAAAAGTACAATTTAAAGTGATTCCCCAAAGCAACACAATGAAACTCAAATAAAAAAAGTCCTTGTCAAAGTCAACTCATCTGAATTCTGTTCACTCTGTTGCACTGAAAAAATAAAAACGCCAAATTGGTTGGAGAAAATGGCTGGTATCCCAAACATCATAAAGGTCATTGTGGATCAGATTTTCACAAGTGGTGGGTCAGGACCCAAAACTGACTTGCATACTAATGCCTTGTATACTGACACAGCTAAATGCTGGCTGGAGGATCCTGTGTGCTGCACTGGATGAGAGGTTGTCGTGTGTGGGGCCCATTGACTTTCAGTGCTGCTCTGTAGCCTTTGGCCCTCCATCACAACCCATTTTCAAGATGAGCATTTTTTGTGTGTGTATCTGAGTGAAATGTGAGTACGAAGAATAACCAAACAAGCTGGGAGGACCGTTTCTTTTCTGTGTCCATGCAGGGATCGAAAGAGCTAGGTAAAAGAGAAAAGGGGAAATATGGGCCGAAATATGCAACACTGTGCTCTCTCACCTTGAAATGGTAGTGTTCCCCTTGATAAAAGGCTAATAAGTCTAATCAGGCCTGATTAATTGCACCGATAGGCACTGCGTTCACCAGCCTAATTGATGGCTTTATCTGTGTTTTGCACTGTGCTGAAGGGATGACGGTGCTTCTCAGGAGAAGCTGGAAAGATTTAGCCCAAATGAAGGTTATTGGCGCCTAAACAGAGGAACTAGAATGGTGGAGCGAGTACATCTTGCAACATATACAGAAAAGAGTCCACTGAAGTAGGACAGTGAATAATATTTGAGGTCTAAGTGCTTGAGTCTGGATTATTTGGTGATAAATAGGCAGCATACGGTGACTTCAAGATGTGTACTCTGTGCTGTTTTTCTCCACACTGACTCGCTCTCTGCTTGGTTCCTCCAGACTTTTCAATTCTGTCCAGCTCATGCCTCAGAAATCAGAGTGTCCGTCCCCCTCTGAATGATAACACATGTACTGAGGCTTTGTATTAGACTCTTGGGAATGGCAGTTCATTCTTCTCAGGAGCCCTTTTCAAACCCTATTCTCCTGGTGATTACAAGAGAAATCAATGTGGCCTTAAGCCATGTAATCACCACCACTGACCTGCATGAGGGAGTGACACTGTGCTGCCACTGTTAGTGTCAGTAAGAACAGTAAAGGATGCTTTTTATTGAGGTTGGACATACAAGCTATTAGCCAGTGTTTAACAGCACTTGTCATCCAACCACATACCTGTCTGCAGCTGTTTTGAACAAAGAAATGTTCATTATCGGTTTAAATCAAATTTCAGTGTAGTGAACGGAGGCCTAGTTCAGGATTTAAGATCTCATCAAAGTAAAAGTACTTGAGAAAAGTGTTGAGCAGAAAATACACCGACTTGGGCACATAAAGTTTTATAGGCCAAGTAAATATCACTGTACTGCACCTGCTCTCCTGCAGTGATGACTACAACTTTAGCCTCTTTTACCAAGGGGTGTATCTGAAGAGTTATAAGAGATAAACAAACACACAGTGGATAGAAGACACTTTTTAAACTCACAATAATCACAATAAACTTTACACAAACTCATTTCACCTTTATGTGTTATACTGCTGTATGTATTTGTAGAGTTTGGTAACATGTAAACATACAAAAATCTACAGGAGCTGCCATCTTTCTTTGAGTCACTTGAGTATCTTCACCTGCTTGTTGTCTTTTGTTCTGCATTAGCTGTATCCTTTGCAGGCGTTGCCCTGTATGGTATCTCAGACTTCAGAGCCTCTGGGATGCAGGGTGCTCATGTGCTCTATATTTATCTAGCTCTATGATTTATTAATAGTCTCCCCAGTATGCGCAGTACTAAAAATACATCGGAGGCAGAGCACCACATGCAGCATCTAGCAGAGGCTGGAGGAGAGATTCGTCTACTCAGCAGCTTTCCCCTGTAACAACATGCACGTCTGGGATGATCCAAGGATTCAGGTTACTTTAGTCCGCAAACTACTCTGACTCAGCACTTAAGTGACCCAGTCCTCCTATACATTGATAACCGGATTCAGCAAGTTGAATATATTGAGATATTTGATTCTGCTTTAATAAGCTGGACGTACATTTGTACAGTACAGTGTATGTTTTTTAATTTTTTTTTTTTGCCTTTCCTCTTTTTCTTCTTTCTTCTAGTATGAATACTTCAACGCAGTGCTGATCAATGAGGTGGATGAAGAGGGGAACAGTGTAGAGCTGGGGGGAGAGTTTATCCTGCAACCCAATGATCATTTTAACAACCTGTCAGTCAACCTCAGCCTCAGCGTGGTCCAGGTGCCCACCAACATGTACAACAAAGGTACGTTCAATACCCTCAAATTACAGTAAAACTGTTCTGTGGTTAAAAATACATGTGCACAACAGTGGGTTAGTTTAACACCATAAAAATGAACTGAAACACGAGTGTAGAAACGATGTGCGCCTGTGTCAGGAGGAGGATTGGAGTTCATTAACTGTAACTCTTTGGATCATCCCTACCACACACTGACTTAATTAGCAGTTAAATAATTAGACTTCTGCTAATTTACCATCCTCCCAAGTCCAGCGCGGGAAGCCACGGCCTTGTAGAATGCTCGGTGGACGGAGTGAATGTCATGTCAGCTTAACCCAGCTACCAGAAGCAACGAAATTATGTGGAGAGAGAGAGAAGAAAAGCGGGAGAAAGTAAATGAGAAAAAAAGTAGGTTAAGTCAGACTGATGGAAAGTCTGAGCAACAGATTAATTGCAGCTAGGTGGAAAAAAGAGAGAAAGCAAGTGAGAGTGACAGGAGGAGAGTGAATGAAATGAAATGAAATGAATGAAAGTGCTGGGAAAGTGAGGTTGGCAGGCTGGAAGGCTGATACAGCGAGAGGAAGAGTAATTTTGATTCGATTCACAGGCAAATGAGTAGAATCAGGCACACACACACACACACACACACACACACACACACACAGCTTTAAGAGTTTTATCTGCAGGCTTTGTTCATTGGTAGTGATAACATGGATGTATTGGCTGGAAATTAAAGGAGTCTGTTGGGGGCAAAGTTGCACTACAGAGGAAAGAAACTGTGTGTAAACAATTCTTTGAAACATTTGATAGTCTTGCTTTAATTACAAACATCTCCATGTCTGTGATGCAGTATTTTTAGTTTATTTACTTCATTGCAGTACAGTAAAACTTACATGTAAGTGGTATTTTCATGTATATAACTTGCCGTCAGCTATGCAGCTAGCAGGTGTTCAGACAGAAACTAACACTGGATTGAAGGATTTGTATTAGTGTTGGTGGAGGGACTACAGATGCATGTGAAAAGATTAAATATGATTCAGGGAATCCAGTTTTAGTTGCGCGATCACTAAGTTCAAAGACTTATCTAATGTCACATCACTTGCACATACAGTGGTGGAAAAAAGTTTTTGGACACCCTTAAAATTATACACAACCTCAAATATCATCATGAAAATAATTGTGTAAAAATCTGTTTCAAAAGGTGTCGCTGCATTAGACAGACACAAACAAATACAAATTATATTTTTGTTGTTTTATTGAAAAACTAAGAAAACTAAACTCTTGACAGTTTCAATGTGTTACTTCTCAATATTGTCAACATCAAGGTCAACAATGACAGAGAATCTGTTCAAAACTGAACAAAAAATAAATAAACCATGACAGCATCAAATTAATATTTAGTAGTCCTGCCATTAGCACTCAGTAGAGCTCTGATGCTGGCTGGCATGTCACACTGTTGAGGGGAAGTCTTGTCCCAATCTTTTTGAATTACTGCTTTTTATTCTTCTAAATTCTTTGGTTTGTGCTTTGAAACAGACATTTTCATGATCCACCCCAGATTTTCAATGGGGCTCATGTCTGGAGATTGAGCTGGACACTCCAAGACCTGGATACTGTGGTCCTGCAGCCAAGTTCTGCTGTCCCTGGATATGTAGTGAGGGGCATTATCTTATTGAAATATCCAGTTTTGACCTCGACAGAACAGTGCACATGCAGAACAGAGCATGTGGGTTTGGAGAATGGTACAATACTTGTCAGAGATCAATGTGCCATCACAGACAGTGAGAAGATCACCACTAGCAGCACTCATGCAGCCCCAAACCATGATGCTGCCTACACCATGCTTGACAGTAGGTACTGCACATGCTGGAGATAATGCGTCACCTGGCCTTCTGTGTGCCTGCACATTAGCAGGAGGAGGATAAAGCTGGAAACTGGACTCATCTGACCACAGAGTCTCCTTCTAGTTCCTGGCTGTCCACTTGTGTGCTTGTGAGCGACACCGGGCTAACCTCTGTCTCCCATTGTTCAGGGGCTTCTTGACAGCCTTGTAGGACCTTAAGCCATGATCTAAAAGTCGTCCACATACAGTGCGGGTGAAACACTGGACACCAGTTTGGTTTGACCACTAATGCTGAAGCTCCTGTGATGTCATTCAGCGGTTTTCTCAGCACATGTGGATCAGGATTTCTTGTTTAAGAAACCACTGGACACCCAGATCTTGGTTTGCCTTCGAAACTGTTGGTTCATCTTTATTTCTGCAGAGTGTATCCAACTGCTGAAGGACTGCATCTGCACTTCCTGTCTGTCTGGCAGCAGCTGTACCCTTCCTGGTTGAGAATCTGCATCTTCAGATGTGTGTCCGACACTAGGTTCCTTGTTTTAGCCATTTTTGTCTTTGAAGATCTTTCAAATGTTCTGGCTTTATACAGACATGAAGCATGGCAACAAAAATGGTGTCTTTTACTAAAAAGCACGACCTTCATTAGTGGATCACTGGTACTGAAATGACCCAACACTCAAAATTCCTCATGTATTTTTATGGAACCAATCAAAGACTTTTTTTAGGATTTGTTTTGTATTTTGGCTGTGACTGTACTAAAAGAAATTGAAGACCTAGGAGTGATTCTTAATGTAAAATTTCACAAATGCATGGATAAAACTTTTTTCCACCACTGTTTAAGAAGAAATGTAATTGATTTTAAACTGTGAAAATCTAAATTGAGAAATGCAGTAAAGATTTTTTTTTTTTTTTTTTTTAAAAAAAAGGTAAGCACTTAATGTTCTTGGTCTTCATGATGTAGTGGCAAAGGTCAAGTTTTTTTGCCATATTTTTTTTTTCTCCTTATTTTTGCATCTCCCTCTGCCAGTGCTGTTTTAAATGAAAAAAGCTTTCCCCACATGTACTAGCCAATCACTGTCATCTGAGCCTGTTCCTTATGGTGCTGAGGAGCTGGCTTTAGCCCGTGCTCTTCATAAATTGTCTGGCGTCAGCAGTGATGAATTGGAGTTTATGTCCATGATAGCAAAGAGCTTCATGACCCTGGAGATTAATCGCAGCAGGAACAGACCACATCAAACATCCATTTTCTGTACTCACACTGCGACCAAAACACAGCCCACACATTCATTTTTTTTGTGAGGCGACATGACAGGAACATGTACCAAGGATGGAGTGCACATACTTAACAGCAGGTCGATACAATCTAATTTTTATACCCACATCACTTTACAGTTCTTGTTATTAAACCCTCCTCCCTGATCATTGGAGGCAACATACTAACATTAATAATGTAAATAATGTGTTTTCTGAGGTCACTCAGAATAACACAGTGAGTAAACTGCACAGTCTTGCTTTATAATCTGGGTTTTTAATCTGCACACATGCATATGTGTGAATATATAAAATCATGGCAGTCTGATTGATCGGATTGAGTTGAGGAGTGCATTAGTTGAGATGAATTTAAATGACAGGTTATGGCAAAAGTAGAACCCATACTCGCTTCCTCATTATGATGAGTTCAGATTGTAATAGACACTCAAACTGCAACAGAAGTGACTGCATTGTTGTGTAAATGGAGTCTGGATCAAATCCAGCCTCCTCTCCACTCCACTCCATAGAGGTGGATGGGTGTTTACTATCAAGAGAGGGCCTTAGTGTGCTAGCTTCCAAAAGAATAATTCAATCATGGCTTATTGGCATGACTGTTGACAGCGGAACAATGTTGCCAGCAGAGGAGATGATGGGGAATCTATTATGTTCTTTTCTTTCCCTCTGTCCATTAGGTACTTCTCTATCTGTCTGTCCCTCAGTAATTTTCTGCCTATCTGTCTGTCTGTCTGCCTTCCTGACTGTCTTTTTTTTATCTCTCTCCAAAGGGTATTGTGTATCTGTCTTGCTGTTTGACTATGTCTGTCTGTCTGTCTGTCTGTCTCTCTGTTTGTCTGTTTAATCATTTTCCATCCTACCCGTGCTGCTCCTGAGCACAGTAGTAAGCGGCTGTAATAAGCTTTGCTGTCTGGCTGGTAACCAGCACATTCATGACTCTGTCAGCCTGTAAATTGAAAAGAAGCTCCAATAATTGGATATGCAGTTCGGATGGAATTATAGGCAACCACTATGGCACATAATGTACATATTGTGTACAAGCACATGGGTATACTGGCAGATACACACTGCATAGTACAGCATATGAACACAGTTTTGAATGGTGGAGTTGGAGAATTGTAAATATATGTCAATTTATTAGTATAATCTATACTTAGAGTCATTTTTCAACCCAAATCACTCTCCTTTTCCATTGCACTCTTGTCCACCTACTCATGTTTATTATAACCCTGTATTTATTGTTAATGACTGTGTTTATTTTTAATTGCACTCAGCTCACATAGATCTCATATTTGGTCCAATACATGTCTGTTTATACTATCAGTACTTTATACTTTCAGTAGTTACTGATATGTTGTAAACATACTTAATCCTGATTAAGATTTAGATTCTAATTATAATTCAGATTCAGATATTGATTTTGGTTTTGATTCTCATTCTGATGATGCTTCGGATAATCTTTGTGGATTGCATTATCCACCAGAATTTTTTTTTCTTGTCCATTTAAACCAATGTTATTTTCAGTTCATAGCTCTACGTGTGTCCACTTTTAGATTGGCACCAGTAATAAACCTCACTGCCTCATTAGATAGCTTTCTCTGAAATATGTTGCTTTAGTTTTGTCTGTTTTTAAGTTGGATCTAAACCTCAGTGCTGCTCATGGACTGTATATACAAATGGACAAAGATAACATGACATCACATCACTCATTTGTGGACTCACATTTTGAAACCTGAACTTTGGCATTTGAACAAATCTATGTTGTTTTCTGGAGCCACCAGATCAATAATAAGTGAACAAAATGTGTAAAGTCTTGACTGAGTATTTCACGATTGAACATTTTTAAATTGAAGCCAAAGTTTTTTGCCTCTAGTGGCCATTGATGACACTGCACTTTCAGGTAGGCCCCTTACAGTCTATGGTGCATCCTGAAAATACAAAGCCAAGACGTAGAAAGTATTTAATCAAAGTGTAACTCCTGTGTTTTAGCTTTGTTTGGAAGTTAAAGTGTCTGTAAAAAGCTTACAAATGTAGAAATATAAAGAATAGAACAATTCTACATTTCTATGGTGTATTAGTTGCTGTAAAACAGGAGTCACACAGATTAAGATAGAGGTCTTAACTCAATTATGGCCCAATATGTAGTTATTGTGTTTTGCCTTTGTAGGGCAGAATAATCTACAGCCTCTCCTATTCCTGTTCTCTTTTATCTCTTTAATGCTTTTTCTCTGCTCTCAGCTTTTCACTCAGTTTTTCTGCTGTATCTTTCTGTAATGAATAGGTCCTGATAGTGATCTGTGGACGTGCAGTGTGTGATACGATATGACTGAATGAGCAGGCACCAGAGAATACCTATTCTAGTCTCCTGGACTGTAAAAACAATGTTAACCTTTTTTTTTCTCCTCTCCTCTCCTCTCCTCTCCTCTCCTCTCCTCTCCTCT
>OOFC01015581.1:36923-53823 GCA_900323345.1 Pseudochromis fuscus | reverse complement strand
CCCGCTCTCCCCAGAAGCCCATCGTCAGGGTCTTCCTGCCCAACAAACAGAGAACAGTGGTATGTCTGACATCATCATTTAGGAAATCTGTCATGATTACAATTTTAAAGCTTTGAATTGACAAATATAAGAAAATAAAACCATGTATAGTTGAAGTAAACAGGTACAGGAGCACAGAAGAGGCTGCCTCAGGGTGTGTGAAGGCCTAATGTGGAGTAAAGATTCCTCTAAGGTTCACACTGCGTACACAGCATGTAGGTTTTTTGTTTGGTTTTAGTCTAAAATCAAATACAAATACATGAGACCCAGATATTAATCTTCACCAGAGTTGGTTTAAGTTCAGGAAAGTACTGATGAAGCTCAGGCAGGGTCCACCAAAGTGGTCCAAGGACAGGAAACAGGGTGTTTGGACAACCAAGGCTTATAGATGTTAGGAGTGTTGTGTATGAAGCTGTGTTGCTGCAGACTGGTCAGTGTGTCCATGCTGACTCCTGTCCTCCATTGAAAGCTCCTACAGTGGACATGCGAGCATCAGAACTGGACCAGTGGAGGAAGGAGATGTGGTCTGATGAGTCAGGTTTTCTTTTCCATCTTGTGGATGGTCGGGTGCATGTACCAGGAGGTAATGTGGTACCAGGATGCACGATGTTAAGAAGGTGGAGGTGGAGACAGTTTGATGCTCTGGACAATGTTCTGCTGGGAAGCCTTGGTCCTGATACTCATGTGGATGTTACTTTGACACGTAGCAGCTTCACTGATGCAGACCAAGTTCCCCCGTTCATGGAAACAGTGTCCTCCTCCAGCAGGATGATCCTCCCTGACTCACTGCAGACATGGTTCAGGGATGGTTTGAGGAACATGATAAAAGGTTCAAGGTGTTGACTCCAAAATCCCCAGATCTCAATCCAATCCAGAATCTGTGGGATTTCAGGACTTAAAGGATCTGCTGCTAACGTCCTGGTGCTAGATACCACAGTACACCCTCAGAGGTCTGTGGAGTCCAGATCACAATGGGTCAGAGCTGATTTGGTGGCAAAAGGGGGACGTAGACAATATCAGGCAACTGGTGATAATGGGTGATGTGTGATATTGGTATGTGTGCTAAGCTAATATTAGCCAAGTGAGACTGATGAAATGTATTTATGGCCTATGGGAGTTCAGATGCTGGAGTCAGGTTCACATCAGTGCTGTGGCTCTCTGCAGGTTGATGGTTTGTGAGAGACTCGAGGTAATGAGTGAATGTAGGTAACCCTCCTTCACTCTGATGAGCTGCAGATAAAATGTTTTGCTAGCAGCACACCTGAAACCACCACGACTCGTGGCTACAAACACTGCTCTCACTCCAGCATCTAAGTGTCAGCTGGTTTTCCTCCCCTGGTCCTGACCGGTGCTGTGCTGTGTTCAGGTCCCGGCCCGCTGTGGGATGACCGTGAGGGACTCGCTGAAGAAAGCTCTGATGATGCGAGGACTCATCCCAGAGTGCTGTGCAGTCTACAGGATACAGGACGGGTAAGTGTCTCATTAACATACTGTACCTCAAAACAAAGACAGGGATCATCATCATTGATCAGATGTGTCATTTCTTGATCTGTGTTTTTTGAAATATTTTTTAACAGGAGTTTATTAGTGTTTATAAATATAAAATAACCCATAGGGTCTTCATTTTTTTTAAAGATTATTTTTTATTTGACATCCTTGATTCATAGGAATAACAACTTCTTATCAAGAACAAATCCTCAGTCTCACACCAAACTCCAGTCATATTTTTGCTAATTTACGAAATCCTGAATAATCAAGTGCACAGTGTATTTTCTGTAAATAACCTTTGCAGTAAAATTGTGGTGCAAACATTTGTGTGGCCCCCTGCAACAATCTGTGACAATCAATGTGACCCCCAAGGAGCAGTAAAGGCCCATCCCTGATGTAAAGGAATAGTTAACGAGCGGTGTCATCACTGTCACCAAGAGGCAAATATCACCCTCAGCGTGGTGATCACAGGATTAATTTTTTGGGAACCGCAGGAGAGGAGGTACGAAAAGTTGTACCAGGTACCAAGTTCCAGGTACTTTTTGCCAGTGTAAATGCACCAAAACCGAAGCGAGTAGGTACCAGTCTAAACGCGCCATATGTGGACCTGAGTCCCTTCTTCTTGTAAATGAAAACAGAGCTCGAGTTGCACCTCATGTTGTTTAGTAAGAAAGCAGGCGATGAAAACACTGTGAATACAATAGAAATACTTGGATTCCTCATAAGTGAAACCAGACTGTAGCAGTACATTGTGTTGGTTCCATCACCGTTGGGTTTGGTTCCCCCTCACTCTCCACTTCCTGTTTCAGGGAGAAGAAGCCTATTGGCTGGGACACAGACATCTCGTGGCTGACAGGAGAGGAGCTGCATGTAGAAGTGTTGGAGAACGTGCCGCTCACCACACACAACTTTGTAAGTGCTGTCGGACAACATCTCACATCCTGACTGAGCGTAAACACCCCTGCTCCGCTCGGCCCTGAGTGTGTGTGTGTGTGTTTTGATTGACAGGTGAGGAAGACCTTCTTCACGCTGGCCTTCTGCGACTTCTGCAGGAAGCTGCTGTTCCAGGGTTTCCGCTGCCAGACCTGTGGATACAAGTTCCACCAGCGCTGCAGCACCGAGGTTCCTCTCATGTGTGTCAACTACGACCAGCTAGAGTGAGTCGTACACCTGATGTGGTGTTGTATTTAAATGGACTGTTACCATCACTGCTGCAAACGCTTTGTAATGAGTGAAGACACACAGGATATTGTACTCCTTACACAAGTATGGAAAAGTATGGAATCTGATTTTATAAATTTCCAGGTCTGGATAACTATGGGAAATGGAAACTAGTGTATGGAAAAATATTCATCTTATAAGAATACCGTATTTTCCGGACTATTAAGCGCACCTGTCTATAAGCCGCTATTGAATTTATTCGAACAGTTTCATGTGGTCCACTCTGACCGGGTCTGATGTGACGACGCTAAATGTTTCGGCGGCACGGAGCTTGCTAGCTTGTAAAAAACTAACGAGCTTCGTGCCGCCGATACATGAGAAACACCGGTGTTTAAGTTCAAAGTAGCGGCTTATAGTCCTGAAAATACGGTAATACAAATACGATCATTTCCATAATTTATTTACATGATACACAACTATTTACTCAAATGTCACAAATAATTTGAATATTTTTTACTGAGAAGTCTGGAAATTAAGGTCTGGAAAAAGTATGGAATTTTAAAATATCACATTTGTAGGAACCCAGTGTGTGTTTTTAACACCACATCAAATATTTGTGTGAAAATGTTGTCTCCCTGCCTACTTATGTATTTCTTATTCCTAGTGTCTAACCTAGTCTACACAGAGTGACACATACCAAACCCAAATCACTCGGCATGTTAATCATTAATAATAAAAATAATAATTTTCATAATCTTTATTTTTAGAGTGCTTCATGAAGCAGCAATTCTTAGCAACACTTAGTGTGTAAAAGTCTTTGAAAAGGTAAAAAAGAATCAGTCACATGCTCACAGTCAAACCACCTCCATGATTGAAAGATGAATTTGTGGAGGTGGTAAAAACTGCAGTACCATGAATGGCCACTAGAAGCTCAAAACACAAGTCAACCTCCATGGACTTTAAAACATTCAGTTTTACCTATAGACTGTCCATAGAATGAAGCTAATGTGATGTCACCAGTTGGTTTTGGACTTTTTCAGATTTACCAGAGTTTAGCTAACGCCATCAGGCTGTCCAGCGCATCTAGTGGCCATCAGGAGTACTGCACTTTTTTGCCCCTGCTGCTTCATCCATTTCTATAAACCGTCTCTGGTTTTACCACAGACATCAACATGTTTACAGAAATAGTACAAAGTACAATTGGGTGGCATCAGGGGATGGTTTTGACGTGGCTCCTTCCTCTCGTCCAAATATGGTCACATGTGGCTCCAACCAGGTGGAAACCACACGCCACCATCTAGGCTTCAGAGTCCTTTTCTTATTTGATCATTAAACAGTGGACAGGACACACAGGGGTATGGACGTTGATATGAGTGTGTGTGAGTGTGTGTACAGCTCTGTTCAGTTTGGTGGTGAGTACATGTACACAATGCCCATACTGAAGTTCTGCTTTTCAATGATCTGAATCATGACTCGTCATCAGCAGCAGCCTCCGGTTCCTTCAGAGGTGTTGTCATCAAAAAATATACTGGTCTGAAGTAAACCTGCAGCCAGGATCATCACGTTACTGTGGTGATTGACTCATATAATATCAGTGTGTCTGGAGAGAGTGACAATGAGGCAACAGCGCCATCATGAGGTCTAACTTTAAATGAGCAGTTATCACTTTCATCAGCATCCAGTGGAGGAAAGTTCTGCTTCAGTCTTTAAGAGAAACCAGAAGTTTGTTCAGATGTTTTTACTCTCTGACTCAATAATTACTGACTGTAATAATTCACCTGGATGATGTGTGTCCCACAGCTTGTTGCTAGTGTCCAAGTTCTTCGAGCATCACCCATTCACTCAGGAGGAGGTCTCCTCAGAGGGAACCACCCCTGTATCCGAGGCCTGTCCGTCACTCCCCCCATCCGACTCCACCGGGTGAGTCCTCCACCTTCACAGTCCTCAGTGCAACAGCATGAGTCACTCTCCTCCCAGAGTGCTGCTTCACTCTTTTCTTAGCAGGACGATGCAGAGAGGCGGGAGCTGATGTTTTATAAAGTAACTGCTTAGAAATGAATGTGCATCCTGGAAAACCTGCGCTGAAAACCACTGAGTGCTCTGTGCTTGTGACAGACTACACAATAGGTGTTTGTGGTTCTGCAGAGCTGGTGCATGGAGAGGGTAAAATATCACTGAAGTAACAAATGAACTAATTTATTATCAGCTCAAGGAAATAAAGCGACACCTCCACAACAATGGGAAAAATTAAACAAAGAAAACTCGGAGGGGATAAAACAAGTTTGTCACAGCCCACAACTTCCTCCTCCTCCTAGTGGCTTATATAAACCCAGGGCCCGCCTTCCCACTTTAAACTGGCCTATCAGGTCAAAGCTAAAATAATTAAATAAATAAAAAGGACAAAATTAAAACACAACACTGATTTTTACAAATTTCTCCAACTACTAAGACTTACATCAAATATTACATGTAATATTTGATATGTAACATTCAAACAAAATAAAACAACTCCTGTGTACAGTTTTTATTTTTCATATTAGATCTGAACCTTAATGATCTGACCCTTTCTTACACTATGCAACATTTTCTTCACACATTGTAAATTTTAATGCAACATATCACACCAAGAAATTCTATATTATGACATTTTTACATCATACTCTGGCATTTTTTTCCTAATGTTATTCTCTACAGGGGCTTGTTAGTCTAGGTTGTGATCCTATCACCCACATGTCACAGAAAATATCTGTGAGAATAATTTCTTAGACTGAAAACAAACCCTGCATCCTGTTGTGCTTCTTCCCTCTTTTTACAACCAAACTACTTCAGGTGTCGATTGTAAGTTAAAGTGTGTAAATCCATCCACTGCAAGCCCTGAGAAGTGTCTCTGACATCATCCCTGCAGGTCCATATGCCATACCACTGTGTCCCCGTCCAAGTCCATACCCATCCCACCCAGTTTCCGGCCCAACGAGGAGGACCATCGTAACCAGTTTGGCCAGCGGGACCGCTCGTCCTCTGCCCCCAACGTCCATATCAACACTATTGAGCCTGTCAACATCGATGTGAGTGTGCTGCCCCTCAGCTGCACTGACGCTGATGAATGAGGAGAAAGATAATTTATTAGGGACAGATTTATGGAAACAGGATGTAAGTGCATGTTTCATTTGACTCTGGTTGAGTGACAGCTGAGGGCTGCCGTTGCTAGGAGATGTGCAGCATTCACAGGCCTTACAGACTTCAGACTGATGCAGGAGGGTGTTTCTGTTTCAGTCAGCCCACATGGCTTTGGTTTATATTTCCCTCCGCAACCTTTAACATGTGATTGGTCCACAGGCAGTGATTGTTTCTGATACAAACCCTATGGAGTTCAGCGTTTCCTCTGTGCTCTGTACCTACAGTTAAAAGTAGTTCATTTTATGGAATTTAATTTCTGAAAAAAATTATCCTAGCCGTCGCTGATACTAAGTTTATTATGTGGAGAACTTCTGGTAATCCCAGGATGCAACTTGTCTCTTCATGTGGACACCCTTTATACACTCATTATGGAAGCTGGTTAGCCTAGCCTGCTAACATTAGCAGTGATTTTTTTCAAGACTTATTTCTGCAGCTGTCACCTCTCAAAACAAAAGTATTGGCTAGTGTTAGCTGTTTATTTTATGTTGCCCAGTTGTGACAGCGAGTACTCTCAACACAACTACCGTATTTTCTGCACTATAAGCTCCACCTGAAAGCCTTTAATTTTCTCAAAAACCAACAGTGCGCCTTGTAATCCGATGCACCTTATATATGGATCAATACTGGTTAATTATGGCTGCTGTAGTCAGGGGGTGTATATTGTGATTGCACTAACGTTTGATTTCAGTATCAGCCATTTCTATATTTGGTCTTTCATCCACATGAGGGCGCTCTGTCAGGACTCCCAGAGTTTTCTGAAAGCAGCATCTGTGTCTCAAACATGGGTTTCAGTTCAGTGTGTGTTTAAACGGTCAGACCAGTCACTGCCTGTGTAAAACGTAGCTGCTTCACAGATCAACAGTAAACCTGCACAGTGTAGAGTGGGGACATGTGTTGCATTCAGGTCCATTTTGTCCTGATCTGTGTTGGTGAGGTGCACTCCTAATAATATCTGTGGGTAGTTTTTAGTCTAAATCAGCATCTGTTTGTTGTGTTGTGTTTAGTGTATTGCTGTCTGATTGACTCTGCCTCTTTCTGTTTCAGGACCTGATTCGAGATCAGGGTTTGCCGAGGTCAGACGGAGGTAAGACTCCCAGCAGCAGACCTCCCACTCATTCTGTGGCTTTTATTTCCCACCATCCTACGTCTGCGTGCTCTTGGTCTTTTGTGTGTGTGTGACCCGATAGAGTTGAGTCAGTCGTGTTTAGTCCTGCTCCCTTACCTGTCACTGAGAGCATTAGCTGAGGGTCTTCAGGGTCAGGCTCTTCCAAGTGAGCAAAGAGGGTTTCTCCTCAGTCTCACTGCGAGGCCCAGCTCGTCCTCTGCAGCCCACAGGTTTACTGTCAGGAGGTAAATCAGGGCCTGTTGTGGTTTTTATGATGTGAAGATGGTTGATTGAGTCTCAAGGCTGCACAATAATCAATATATGTTTAACATTAAAAAAGTTTCTATCTAAATCTTTATATAGATGAAAGTACTTGTGGTAGTGAATATCTAAGACAGGGTTCTTACATGTCCTGGAAAATCTGGATTTTTTTAGACCCATTTTCCTGCAAAACTCCTGAAAATGGAGAAAAAAATAATTAAAATGTCCTAAAAACCACTGAGTTGTCTGAGTTGTTTAGGATCTGTAGCTGGAGTGATGTTCAGGGAGCAGAGGAAGTCAGACCACAGGGTGACAGTTTACTGGCTGAAGCACCCTGAACGCACCACGAAGCTGAGGACAGTGTAAAAATGTAAAATCAGGTTGAAATGCAGCCAAACAAACAAGAAATATAAGTTTTGAATGTAGACAGCTGGGACTGTTGGCTGGTTGCGAGGTAACATTCAGGGACCAAGGCAGTCTGACAGGTCAGTTGTGTAAATAAAAACAATACATGAAGCTGAGTTACTTCCTCTAGTTGCTTCTTTATGACTCTGGCTGAATGTTTGGATGAATTTGGGAGCGATCAGCTGCCTCCATCTACACAATACTCCATATTTTTAAGACATCTTCCACATACAGGAAGATGTCGTCCAGGTCGTGCTTCTCATCAGTCATACCAGCCTTATGTCACAGAACAAGTCCTGGAAATATATTTTACTCCAGTAAATGTTGCTATTGAAATGTTTTCCATCCAGTACTGTGTAGCAGTTTTAGGCTATAAAGCGAGGATACTTAGTACGTACAGCTTTTATCTCTAACCTTTAAAGTGCAGTAAAAAGTAAATGTAATTTAGTGGAGGAGCCTGTCTAAGCCAGCCTGATCATGTGAAGGGCCTAAAACGTTTGCACAGTACTGTATGAGTCCAGCTGAGCAGAGTGTGAGACACCCAGAACTAACACAGCTGAGTCAGTGAGTTAGTTAGTGAGTTAGTTAGCGAGGGGCAGGGCGAGTAGCAGTGATGGTCTGTCTGTCTCTCTTTGCCCTGCAGCCCCCCCGACCCACCCCGCCCGCTGCTTGAGGAAGCACCGAACACGGACCTCAAGCCCCCTCCTATACTCCTACCCCAATGACATAGTGTTTGATTTTGAGCCCGAGCCTGTTTTTCGAGGTAGTTAGGCCTCTGTGTGTTCCTGTGTTCCTTCACCTCCTTCCCTCACACACACCTCCACCCTCACCCCCACACACCAACCTCAGCCCTGTGTCGCATCCACTGTGTGTGCCCTCCCCCACCTCCTCACCCGCCACCTCTCTCTCTCTCCTTCTGTGCCTTTATGTCCTCACATGATCTCTCTGGCACACACCTGACGGTTACACATCTCACCTGATCACACACGACATGTTCTGTGGATGGTGGCTTCACTTATCAAAAGGCTTCTTTGTCAACTGTGAGGAATCATGAGAAAATGTTTATCTCCATGACTCCAGCATCATTGTCCTTTAGCCAGGTTCAGATTCAACTTTTCCCACAAAGTACTGTTTTAAAATGACTGCTTCATTTACAATGGCGGGCAAAGTTAAAGTCCACCTAAAAACAATTCAGATTATTAAAAATGAAGCAGCTGTTGGAGCATGTGTTTTATCTGCAGATGTTTCACAATAAAAGCCCTGTTTAAAAAATGAAGGATTTCTTCTCATTGATACACAAGAGGGCTTTTAATTTGAAACAGTTGCAGGAATTGCTAAGGTTCTGTTAGGAGTGTGTATGATGTATTAACTGTAAAGTTCAGATCCAGTCAAACAGAGGCCTGCCTTAAACACATACGTCCCCCTTTTCCACCAAACAAGAACAGGTGCTAGTTCAGTGCTGGTTCTAGTCCTGGTGGTTAGTTGGTTTAGATCCCGTTTCTCCTATGAACCGGCTGCTTTTCCACTGGCAAGGAGCCAAGTTGCGTCACCGTAAAACATCAGTACGTCACTGCATAGGTAGCAGGTTCCCCAGCAACCGGCCGCTAGCAAGCTAACCGCTGTTAACAAACTACTGTTACCCTGTTACTATCAGTCCGTGGAAACATGATTTTTTTCAGCAGATATTCTAGTTACAACATGACTGAGTTAACAAAGCAGTGTTACATTGCTACGTGTGGTATTTATTCAGTTTGGTGACATCACCATGTCCTTCCTGGTCACATATGACGGAGCAGCTCCCTCACTGTAATAATGTTTAAATGGAGGAGTTATCATGTGCATACAAGTGCTGTTCCTGGTTTCACAGTCTACACTGATCCAGAGACAAAACTGTATTTTCATTACTTTACTCTTCTACTATCACTGCTGTGTTTCCACCGTCACTCCTCCAGCTCCTGGTGTAGTCGCTGCTTAGTCGGTGCTAAGTCTGGTCCAGCAAAGTAGTGGGGCCAGAGTTAACCCCAGTTTTAGCAGCTGGGGTCCGGTTCTCGCAGCGGTGGAAACACAACAAACTGGGGCTAAGTCAGGAACTGGCCCCGAACTAGCACTGGAACCAGCTCGGTGGACAAGGAGTAAACCAGATAAACTTAATTACAGACTATTGTCACCAGACGTGTTTTTCAAATTAGTGAGATGTCTCCCTTTTTTCCTGTCTCTGCTCAAAGTGGCACAATTCCAGTGAACAGCAGATAAACACTGTAGTGATGGCCGATGCTAAATACAGTAAAGAAAAGGATGACTTGACTTTGTTGAGAACAAAGTGTCATTTTATTTATTCATAGTTTATACCAATACTCAACACTGTGTCTGTCCTCAAAGAAGACATGGGACATCTATCCTTTACTAGCAGCTGATATCAGCAGGAAAGTTTATTAAAAGATGTATTTTTGAATAAAGCATCCATCTTTCCTGGTTATATTATTAATTAGTACACAATTTTAACAACCTCAAGCTAAATTTAAAAGCTGATAGCTAAATAAGAGCCATTTAATAATGATGTCGTTCATAATCCATCTGTATAATACTGTATGTACTTATCTAATGATTGTATCTTTGAGGCATATTTAATCATTGAAGTACCACAATGTAATCACTACTTTGCAAAAAAAAAAAGATGAACTAATGAATTAGCAGGAGTAGCCAGACCTTCAGATCCAGTAGCACACAGTCATAGTTTGTCATGTAGTTCAGGTGTGGACCAGGATCTCTCCCCTCGCCCCTCCAGCCCCGCCCCTGCTGCTGCTGCTGCTCTGCCATAGGCCGGGCATTATCCAGATAATGAGCAGTGTGTGGTGCTCAGCAGAGACACTGTTTGAAGCTCTGCCCACTGAGTGCAGCTGATCAGACCAGAGGATGCTTTTCTAACAGCTGACAGACTCCAGCAGACCGCCTCTCACCATGAAGTGGCTGAAGTTCTCCTGAAGGTGATCGTCCTTCCTGTTGGCTTCATGGCTCCTCCCTCATCCTTCTTACTTTGTTACTTAGTTCAGTCCGACGGTCCAGCCTCAGAAGAGTCTCGGTGATTTTAAGGTGCAGGTGCTTTCATTTCATGATTATCGAGGCCACTTGGTTCCTGGGCTCAATACCAAGCACATGTACTGCAGACCTGGGCAGCAGGAGCTCCTGAGGACAGCAGGACACAGTGGGGGATTACAATTTTATTAATTTAAAATGAAATTGAGAATGGGGTGTGCAAAGAATGAAGAGGTCTCAGTCCTCTCTGCAGCGACTGTGTGGATGATTCAGCTCAGTTCAGGGGGTTTGCAGACATAAATAATGAGTCATAAGCAACAACACCTTCAGTCAGGAGGCTGCCTAACATATTAAACCTGCACACACACACACACACACACACACACACACATATTGAGACTGCATTGTCATTATGTTAGACCACAATTGTCATTATTTTAGAGCACAATCATCTGAATTTATCCCTGTTCATCCTCTTCCTGCTGCAGCTCCTGTGGAAAAAACAAAGAAACGAAAGAAAGAAAAATCCACATTTCATCAAACACCAGTAACATTAAAATAAAGCTTTGTTTCTTAAAGGTTTGACTCTGTTTGATCCAACAACTTATAACAAATTCGTGTATCACTTAATTTAATTTATTTCAAAGTAACTAAAACCTTCATCCACTGGAGAGTTTGTGGCTTTACACATGACACCTGAGTCCTTTCAGTTACTAAAATAAGTGAAACTTAGTCCTTGAAGAACGACTCAGACGTTCTCTGGGTGACAAACCATCTGCAAAGATTTTTACGCTGTGATCGCAACATGCAAAACACTGCAGCCTCCCTCAGTGTCACCTTGGTTTCTGTTTACGTCGTGTGAAAGTGGAAGTTCAGGAACATTTTCAGCAGGTGATTTAGATACTTATTTATATACACTTAAAAAATATATCTATACAATGAAATCAATTCAAGTTTTTTCAAGTTAAATAGAAAAAAATAAATCAAATCAAAAAGGAAAAAGAAAAAAAAGCACATTGAATATACTTCACATACATACACATCTTACATCACATGGATATTTCTTGTGAGGGCGGTGAGTGAGTCGATTATTAAATTTAAATTTCATCACAGGTCATTATTATTTCTCTCTTCTGTCAGTCACTACACCGTCTCCATCCAGGACACTAAATATGATTCAGCTGAAAACCAGAGGACAGTTTGCAGCAGGTTTAAAACACATGAACTAGTCCTGCATCCATGACAATAAACAGTGGGTTTTGTGTACTTTGTAAAACACAAACTGTGAAGTGACAGTGGCTCATCCACAGCTGTCTTCATCACGGTTTGCACTGTTTTTAATTTGGAGAAAGTCACAGTCGATCATAACTTTTACTTCATGAGAAAAATATGGATGTAAGAGAAATGCGACCTCACTGTGATGCATGATGAATATTTAGTCAGCTCTAACTTCTGAAAGTCATAATTCAACAAGTTCAACTTTTACAAGACAAAGTAATTAAATTAAACAGAGATAACAGGACCAGAAAAGTTTATTTAATGATTTTTTTCTTAATTATGACATTTCACAGAACAGTGCAAACACTGGATGAATTGGTTTTTCTGTGTTTACTGAACAAACCAAGAGTTATCAGGACTCTAACACTTTGTGGAATTAAGAGACTGACTTATTAATTTCTACTTTAAATACTGATGATCATGTGTAATTGTTATTCGTGCCAAAGGACTGAAGTTTCTGTGTTTACACTGCACCCGTCTGTGCTTGTCTTCGTTTCTAACTAATCTGTTAACGAGGAGCTGTCCACACATCCAGCACTGTGCTGATGAAGAAATACAACATGAAGATGTCCAGAGAAATACTGTGGCAAATACAGGAAACTGGAAAATGAATTAAACAGTACCAGTGGTGCAATGTAACAGAGTACATTTCACTTTTACTCCACTACATCTGAAAGCAGATAATTTTCTACTCCACTACATTTCTACAGCTGGATTACAGTTACAGTCACACTGCTGCTGGTTGTATTTATATAACAACAGAGTTTATATAATTAATATTTTTATTTTCTTGAACCAATCAGAGAACTTTCAAAGGTGTGATCCCTGAGTTTGTGTTGTGGTGTGTAACTCTGCACCACACCAGTAAAAACACAGCAGAGGTCCAACAGCAAGACTGAAACACAACAATAACCTTTGATAACAACTTGTGTGAGCAGCATTACCTTAAGTATTTGTAATGAAACAACAGCCTCAGAAATGTTTACCTTAAACTAAATGTACCTGCAGTTACCTTTAATGATATTTTAGACACAACAGCACAGGAAATGTACTTCTGAAATACTTTAAGTACATTTTATTGCAAATACTTATGTACTGTTACTTAAGTGAACAAGTAGATGTGGTACTTGGACTTCTCCTCGAGCAGTGGTCTCCAACCTTGTTTGCACCACGGACCGGTTTGACGTCGGCATTATTGTCACGGACTGGCCTTCAAGGTGTAGCAGATAAATACAGAAAAATAAAATAACACGACCGTGAAATTTTTTTTAAAAAAGTCTCCCATTTATAAAGCAGCTCTCCAAAGACGTTTGTTTTTTTCACTCATTTTTGCTAGTTTGCTGACATATTTGTTTGGCAACCGTGTCTGATCACGTGACCGAGACAAGCGTATTGACACGTGACGAAAGTTAAGTCGGAGAGAATCCGGTCGTTTTTCAAAATAAAACGTCTTTCAGACTATAACGATCAATACAACGAAATTTATATAAATCATCAATTCTTTCTGCGCAGCCCGGTAACAAATGTCTCACGGACCAGTACTGGGCCCCGGCCCGGTGGTCGGGGACCACTGTCCTAGAGTACATATTATTCTGTTTATTTGTACTTTTACTTAATTAAAGTGTGAGTACATTCTCCACCACTGAAGAACACAACACACCTGATAATTCAGTGTTTACACAGTGTAAATTATTTATCTGTACCATACATGGTGAAAGATACAGGTGTTATAATCTTTAAGTTTTTAGTCTTTTTTCTTCTGTTTTGTTCTTTCTGTTGTTATTTATTCATTTTTAACTGACCAAAATAAAGATTACATATGAATGAATGAATTTCAAAATGCACCTCAGGGTACGTCTCATAAAATCGTTCACATTATACCAACATAAATATGATGTTGTTTTACCTTTAAATGTGTTTTTAGAATAAAACTCTGTTGTTAAATTAATATAATTTCCATGTTATGAGCTGATAGTTGTTTTTCTTTGTCTGCTGTAGCAGTGAGACACTTCCACATGAAACCCACTCAGGAAATATCTCAATAAAACCCAGAGACAACCTTTAAAATGACACTTGTGTAAATACGTGATTGAACCCTCAGCTTGTAAACATCAGTCACTGCTGATTGCACAGTAATGCTTCAGTTTGCAGTGGTTACCGTACAGAACGCAAACTGCTGCACACAGACAACCTGCGACTCAGCTCATTTCAGCCTGTTTATGAGATCCACGCTGTAATGGAGAAGTGCTTTACAGCCCCCCATTGACTTCCATTTTGTTCTTTAACTCAGCCAATTAGTATCATTATAAAGTCATCCAGAAATCACAGCACTTAGCAGCACTGCTCACTGCAATCACACACAGCACGGCTCTCCAGGTTTTTACTCCTGCTTTTATTATTTCATATAAACCAGGAACTAAAGTCCATCTGAGTCCAAACCTTGTTTTATTTTGATTAAATTAATAATTGGTGTTATTTGAATATGCTCCAGACTGTCACAAGAAAGTCGTCAAACCTGAAAATGACATTTCTGTGATTTAGTTATCGATCATATTGAAAACATAACAGATAACATGTTAAATCATAAAGACAACAGTGCACAGCAGAGCACAAATCTATGATCCACATGTGTCCAGGTGAAATCTGTCCTCCACCAAAGTGTCTCAGATTGTGGACATCATCAAGTGAATCCATTAATGTCACAAAGTTATGAATTTTGAAAACACTCATCCTTTACAGGAAGTTGGGATGTTATGTGATTTCAGGTATTTTTCAGACAGTTTTCCATCATCTGATCTGACTAAAATATAATTAGGCCTATTTGTTGTTTGGATAATATCATAACCCTTAAAAATAAATAAATCCTGTTGGTTAGGTTTCAATACTTTTGCTAAGAGAAAACATCACAGAACATAAATCAGCAGTTGTCATATTAGAGTTTGTGTTTATAATAAACTTGACAGTAACTTCTACAAATATCAAAATACATTTGTGCTCAGTAAAACCTTCAGCAGCCTTTAAAATGACACGTGTGTTTTTTCATGATTTAGAGGTAACAGCATGTAAACATCTGTCACTGTCTGGTTTGTTTTTCTTCTTATTATCATTTTTAACTAAAACCCAAACAGGACTGTTCAGATAAAGTTCAGCTGAGTCCAAATTTACTTTTATTCTCATTAAATAATTGGTGTTATTTCAACAGGGAGTGTGCACAGGAAGCTCCAGAAATATCCAAACAAAGTTCTTATCTTCAGAAATAATGTTTCCTCTAATATGACTAATAACCAGATAATCACCGCTGCGCTGTTTGTCATCAGACATGAAGGAGCTGAGATAAAGACTTTTCTTTCTTTCTCTACAGTAAATAAAGTGTTGATATTTGTAAGAGTCATAAATGTGTCGTGCTGATGTTTTTAATGTTCATATATCTCGGTATGAACGGAGCTTTTTCTGTCATGGTGCGTAAAAAGCAACAGCCAGCAGAGCGCAGCCAGTCAGAGCTGTAGTGAAGCTGCAGGGGAAAAAACTCGTTTTAAATTTTCAAAATTTGGGAACCGTCGTGTGTTTTGTTCTTTTCCGAGAGAGAAAGAAAAAAATCTTGATTATTTCGCCCCTGCGTTTCTTCTCTCCGCCTTGTTCCGCGCTGCGGAGCTGCAGTGATGTCAGCCTGCCTGGGTCATTTGAAGGTCAGCAGCCTCGGAAGGGTTCATACAAAGTTCACTCGCATATATTAGGCAATTCAATCTTTCATTCTCTGTGGCAAAACTAGTTGGAAATGAGCTGCACGGGGGGACGGATAACCCATTCGTCATCGCGGAGGAGAACGTGCTTTTAAACGCCGTCCGTGTTATTTTTGATATTAGAAAAACAGAAAGATCCTCCGGTCGGGCGGCTTCACGCTGCTGCCTTCACTGCTGTCGGCAACCGGGACGGGGGCGAGTCAGTGAAAACACGTCGGGATATTATTGTCATATTATTATTATTATTATTATGGAGGAGTCCCGTTCGGGTGTCCGTGGCAGCGCGCTGAGTGGACTCCGCGCGAGAAAATGGCAAATGAACATTTAGAAGGAGCCGCGGAGCATTTTGGTCCGAAATAATTCATGATTCCGGTGCGGGACGAAGGAGAAGAAGAGGAGCGAAATCTACCGTGCCAAGAAGAAGAGGAAGAAGAGGAGGAGGAGGGAGGAGGAGGAGGGGGAAGCAGAGGAGTTTGATGGAGTTGTGTGCGCTTATGCCGGCGATTTTTATCCATAACGCACACCAGAGTAGCTGAACGAAGCGCCCGTCATCATGTTTGACTGCATGGACGTGCTGGCCGTGAGTCCCGGGCAGATGCTGGATTTCTACACGTCCAGCCCGTCCTCCTGCATGCTGCAGGAGAAGGCTCTGAAAGCCTGCATCAGCGGACTGGCGCACAGAGAGTGGCAGCACCGCCGGAGCGCACACTGTAGGTCCAACTTCTCCTCCTCATCATCATGTTGTTTGTTATTGTTGCTGCGTGTGCTTATTGCTGCCATGGCTTGGAGCTGCGGGAGGTTGAGCTCTAAATGCTGGATAAGTCCATCATCATCCACAACAAGTTGCTATAAAGGGCCCTGCAGGTGATAATTATATAGCTGGAGACAGGGCGCATGAACGCATCACTTCATCAAATGTTAGAATTAATAATAAACTGATTCATAGGGAGGATATTTTATGGAGCAGCTCAGAGACAGGAGCAAGTGTGAAAGAAAAAAAAAAAGTTTATTTTTGAGTAGGAAAACTCTCCCAGACGTCATATTTCACGCCTGCCTCCATAAATCGCGCGCAGTGGAAGCAGCTCGGACCTGCTGATGTATGGCTGCTCCTCCAGACCAGCTCAGTCCAGAGCAGCGTGCTGTTTCTGGAGGAATGTGGAGCGTAAACACAGGCGGTGTTTCCACACCTCCCTCCTGCGGGCCGCACATGACA
>OOFC01015581.1:0-23081 GCA_900323345.1 Pseudochromis fuscus | reverse complement strand
CCCGCCGTCCCCGCCGCCCCCTCCCAGAGTCTACAAGCCCTGCTTCGTCTGCCAGGACAAGTCCTCCGGATACCACTATGGTGTCAGCGCGTGCGAGGGCTGCAAGGTAGGACTCCTGTACCTCGTCACACTGAGCTGTGTTTTCTCACCGTGAGGCAGAGACCCTGTAGCTGTCACATGACTGCCCTCATTTACCCTCCTGGGAAGGTTTTTGATTTGGACCTTTAAACCGAAGCTGGAGGTTTACAACTGATGTGAGGGCGACAGGGTGGTACTCCCACTTCCTCACACAGTGTAAAGACAGACTGGTTAGTTTAACTGATGATGTTGAATTGGCCATAGGTGTGAGTGAGAGTGTAGTCCCTGACCCTGTACTGGATAAGTAGTATAGAAACTGGATGGTGGGTAATTGACCTGATCACTGAGACCTCTTGAAGTTTTTCCTGAGAGTAAATTCAAGGAAAGCAGCACTACTTTGTTATGACTCACCATTGAGCTCCTGCCACAGAAAGCAGACTGCAGGTATAAAGAGGATGAAGTTATTTCCATTCCTTTACCCAATGTTTACCACCCTGAAAGATCCTGGGAGGCATGGCTGCCCTCCTCATGGCCTTTTGTACCCTTGACTTTTCAGATTTTCCCCCATTTGTGTCTTTTTTCCATCAGGTGCTCCACCTGCTGTCCAAAGATGGGCCGGTATCTGTACATGCTATCATTTAGATCGATGACAGCTAATGTCATGGACTGAGAATCGAGTTCATTCAGTAATCCCAGACTTTCTGAATAGTTTCCTGAATGTGGGATTTTTCTGTCTCTATGTTTTGATATTGGGTTTGAAAATGACTCCTCAGTGTCACTCACACTACATCCTGAGAGGACATGTCTGTGACTGTGACTGTAAATGCTGGAGGAGTAAATCACTGAATGAGCTTTGCATGTGTCTGAGTTACAGTCAGTCTGTATGAAATGAAACAGACACAAAAAGAGTCTTTATTAAAGGGTCAGTTCACCCAATTTTCTCTCTTACCTCTGGGGGTAATTTGCTGTGCAGATGTTTGGCTTTACGTGAGCACCATGATTCCAGTTTAACCATCTGCGGGAGGAAAAAAAACCAACATTATGATTTCTTTTTGTAATTTGGCTGCGCTGCTCCTTTAAGACACTTCCTCCCAGTCTCCGTCTGCGATTCTCAAATGTTCTACTTTTAGAAATTCCTTCCAACATCTGCCTCGCCAGCACTTGTCTGTCTTCCTCCATTTTCAGCAGCTGTTGCTAGGCAACCCGCTCACGCCCACATGCACATAAACACACACACACATATATATATCTATGTAAACAGCTTTCAGTGGGCTAGTCAGCGAATCGGCTGCTTAGTGCGGATTTTAAAGCGTCTCTGAACGTTTTCGTCTCGTCACATGTCGTACGCAGAGGCGAGGGGGACTCTGTAACTGTGAGATTTTTTTTTTTTTTTTTTCGGAGAAAGTCGCATGCATTCGTCGCGGCGCTGCAGAGTTGTGTCTGGTGCGTTGCAGTTTTCATGCAGTCAGACTGCGACGCGATGTCCTCTCTCCTCCCGCCTCTGTAATTGAAGCTGTGGTATGCCAGAAATCCTTTGGAGTTTCTGGCCCAGAGGGAGGTGGTGATCAGCTCACTCACCAGCCTCTGGGTCAAACTAAGTTCTCGATGGACTCCCATGCTGTTTATGTGCCAATATAAGCCTCGTCATAAACGGTCTCCGCTGACCTCTGACCTCTCTGCTCTGGAGGGAAGTGGACAGCCCAGGTACATCCCCACATATGTGATCACGGTGCTGGATGACACAAGCATGGGACTGTAATCACCCTGAGTGCAGACAGAAACTCCCTGAGCCAAATCAAGTGTTTCAGAAACAACACGTCAGAGTTTTCACGCCATCGGTTCGCTCCCGCTGCACAACGGCCTGATGTAAAAATAGTTCAAATCATGGCAGAATGGCCTTGATTTTTGTGACATCCTGACTCAAGAGGATTAGGCAGAGGATTAAAGGGGGTTTTTTCTCAGTTGTATTTCTGTCTCCATGGCGAAGGCATTGTTGTCGGCGGTGCGACTGGGCAAGCCCCCTTCTATTGGACAGATGCAACCAAGCATGCTGTACAGCTGTAGGCTTTTAGCCAGCAAGAAGAGCCTTTTTACTGCCCAGTGAATGTGCCAATTAGAGCCACAAATAGATCCAAAGACGGACGGGGAAGTGTGTGTGTGTGTGTGTGTGTGTGTGTGTGTGTGTGTGTGTGTGTGTGTGTGTGTGTGAAAGAACTCATGCAGCAATATAATAAAGTCACTCTGCGCAGGGGCCGGTCCCAGCTGTGTAAATAAGTGTTTGACTAACGAGCGTCCTGGTTTTTCTCAGCCCAACAGAAACATGTCATCAGTCATGTGAAGTTAATACTGATGCTGAGGTCATGACAGTAATTACTGAAGACCAACAGTCACAACATCAATCTTATCAACATGAGTTTATTTTAAATTCCTCTTCTCAGTCAACTTGAAATGGTTTATTTAATTGAGTGTTTACACCGAGAGTCATTAGTTATTCTGATGAATATTTGGAGCAGACTGGTGTAGAAGTACACACCAACCAGTGAGAGAGTGTATACTGCATCTTTTATACACAGTATTTGTACTGATTCTTTCACACAAATGATTCTGTAAATTACAGTTTGGCAAATAAATAAAAAAAAAAAAAATTGACAGTAAAAGATTGTTATAATCCGTTTACAATTTTATCATAGTTCAACAAATGTTTCTGTTTATTTATTTTATTCTCAGCATCATCATTAAATAATAAAACTGTGAAATTCATGGAGGCTACTGGAAAATTACATTTTTAAAAAAATCTATTTTTTGTTTATTTAAATCTCGTTTTTCACAGTGAACACAAAGCGCACTTCAAAGTATATTTTAATTATGAGACAAAAGTAAAATAATAAATGATAAAAATACACAACATACACAGGGAGAGGAAGGGAAAAAGTGAGTAGTACAAAAAAGTGTCTTCAGATATTAAATATATAGAAAACATAAGATCAGTTGTAGGACAGATTTAATACTAAAAGATACTAAAACATGAGTGTTTCATATTTTTGGGGCATAATAAATAAAACCTGCCTCCCCAGAGGTTTTCGTGGCAGCCTTGGCACTTGTTTTTAATTTTTCCATATTATACACAATAACTCTGAATATAACTATATCCCCAAGTAGTGTCCTGGGGTCTTTATTTACCTCAACCCCAGGAGGCTTTAATTTGAGGTCAGGTTGGATTAGAGGCAGGACTTTATTTCTGATTTAATCTGTTTGGTAATAATCAGTCATATTTCAGCGTTGTTTGAATGCTGGAAAAGTTACAGGGAGCAGATCAGTACTTTAAAGTTACTGTTAATTGTTCACCAGGCTTTTATTGTGAAATATTTGCAGGGATTTGCATTCACCTCTGTTTTTTCCCCTTGCCTGTATTTAGGACACAGAATTATTTGCTTGTTTTAACATTTTCAAACATTTTCACTGAATATTGTATTTTATTTGAAATACAGTCATCCAGTTTTCACAGTGTTTCAGATTTGTACAGCTCCTTGCACCACTGCCTTTGAAACCTTCAGTCTCTGCATGGTCTGACACTGAGATTAACAACATGAGCTCAGACACCAAGTCTGACCCAGAAACAGTGCAGAAAATGATTCAGGACGTCACATTTCAGAAGGTGGGACTAGAGAATATTAATAATAAAGCAGAGTTCATGTATAATAACATATCATCTGCATATAATCTGTGACAGTTTGAATGGTTTATCTGTTGGTCCACCAGTCTTTCCAGCACGAGACCAGAGCCACCAGTGGGAAAAACCCAGCATTAATAGATGCTGGTTGTACTTTTAGCAAGTGTTTGATAGTGAGTTAGTGTGTTCCCGGCCTCAGCAGATCTGCTGTGTGGACTGAGCTGATTTGAATTGTTAAACCAGGGCGCAGGCATATGGGCCTCCAGAAGCACATGCATATGCAACAGATGACAGGCCTCATCTGTGTTGACCCAAAGTCAAGAAATCCTCCAAAGTCACGGCAGCTTTCACATCCAGTCACCCCCGCTACACCTCCCACTCAGGAGGGACAGTGTCCTTCTGAAAAAGTCCAGGTGAAAACTCCACAAAGTGACACCGGCGCCTCCTGACAGAAGGAACCTCACATGAGTTCCTGTAACTTCAGCTCAGCGTTCTGTCGGTACACGAAGACAAAGCTCCATCTTGGTGTAGTTTGCTTTCTAAGCACGAGGAACTGCTGCCTATCAGCTTTCTGTCTGACTGTGAGCTCTCACATTGTGCCATCAGTTCCTGCAGTTATTGTTTCACTCCTGAATCAAGTGCAGCACAGTTCTCACGGGATCAGGAACCTGAAGGACTGGTTCTGCCAAATATGAGAAAAGATACAAACTGCAGCAACATGTCAGTAACAGTGTTCCTGAACAGGAACACCAAGCACATTGCTGCTCAACACAAACGTCATGACAACACAAAGTTGTCCGTGGAGAAATGTGTTGCCCCTTGGAAACATGCACTGTTACATAAATGTGATGATTTACATGACGTTTGACCTTGTAACATTTAAACATCCCATACTGAAAGGAAAATAAAAACCATAATGTTTGGGACTGTGGTTGATATGAACAAGTGAAAGTCGGACCCCAAATACAGGCTGGGGGAAAGACAGGCGTGAAAAAACAAAGCGTAAATATTTCACAATAAAAATCCAGAGAACTAAGGTGTTTTTTTCTACTGAATTGCTAATTGTGGGCTCTTATTTTGAAACAGTTACAGGATGTGTTGAGTTTCTGTTCACAGCGTAATACAGTAATGTTTTGATCGGCTCCTGATCTCATGTGAAGCATTAAATTGAGGCTTCATTCTGAAATATGACCAATACAATGTATTAAACAGAGGAAGTGTAAATAACGGCCCTGAGCGCTTTTTGAGTATTTACGGTAAGAGTAACTAGAGGAGAAGAGTAAAAGTGGTCCCTGACTGTGAGACAGAGTTGTCACCTAGTTTCCCTCAAGAGTTTTATCATCGTTTGTTTTGTTGTTTTTGGTTTAACGATGTGTAAATTTAACATTTTGTTTACTCCTGGTGCTCTCATCAACAACCTGGTTTCAGGAAGCAGCAGGAAACTGATTTTACATGAAAAAGAAACAAGAGAAAACCAAAGCACCAAACAGCCGACACAAGTATTTAGCATCAAAAAACAGTAAATATTTGACACAAATATGATTTTAAATCAATGCTAACGTTACTAACTTTACAACTGTTTAACTGACTTGCAGTGTTGTTTTCATATTACGCTGGGAAGCTAAAAGTTGTGCATCCATGCTATCTTGAAAAACATGGGAAAACACATAGGAAAGTAGTATTAATATTTTTGAAATGTAAGTGTTGCAGTGCACTAAGTGATTATTGTGGTTTTATAATTTTATTTCCCAACATGAATTAACTCTAGCATGTTGCTAACTTTACTGTTGCCTTTACTTTATAATTACTGTGTAATTCTGGACTCTGGTATAATTCTGGTTTCAATGCGACGCATCCCCATCTTATTACATCTTATTACGTCTTTAATCTACATCTTCTTGATGTTTAATATGTTACGATTTTTTTTATTTCTGTGGGTTTTTTTTTATTTAATACGTTACGTAAAGAGCATATGTGTATCTGAATAGTGTAATGCTGCTGTAACACTGTAATTTCCCATTGGGGATTAATAAAGTTATCTTATCTTATCTTATCTTATCTTATCTTATCTTATCTTACATTTTGTCTTGCTGTCTTATGAGGTCAAAAAACTGAGACAGGAAACAGAACTGAACAGAACAAATACAGCTTTTAAAAAGTTTGTAATCTTGTTTTTGTTTGTCTTTAAGAAGCTAAAAGTTCTACAACCATAAATATCACATTATGTAGCTGTGCCTGTACACAGCTGGATATTATGAAGTCTTCACTAAAAGTCCTCTATAAAACTAAAACTAAAGAGTATCCACTGTGCTCAGTACAGCCAGAAACACATCACCATCATCAGCATATAGTAATACTTTTAACCTTGTTGTGTTTTATTTGAATGCAGCTGTTACAAACCATCTCATAGTGGACTCCTAGGATTGAATTTAAAAGCCTTGAGTCACCAGATGTGAATCCAGTAATGATAAAACAGGCTTGTGTCATTGTTAATGGAGTTTTCCAGCAGAGAGAGATATCTTAAAACCTTGGCTGCATACCACCAGAGGTAAGGGAGAAAATATGTTTCCTCGCTGATTTACTTCTCTTTCTCCCAGAATAGATACAGAACAGTTCAGAAAATGACGTCTTAAGGTTGTTTTGCATAAGCCCTGAAATGTCCAGAAAGGAAAGGCGGCTTGAATCTGAACGCGTGTCGTCAGCGCTGACAGCTCTTTGGGGACGAAGACAAAACTTTGAGCCGTGAACACTCCTCCCCCCTCTCTCTTCTACTTGTTGGGTCCTGAGGCGTTGACACAGCGGGATTAGTTTGATGGAACTGGTTTGACAAGCGAGAGACCATAACCTCTGTGAATAAAAACACAATTCAGAACGCTCGCGTTGGAAAAGAGACACTTCTCTTTCTGAACCCAGAGCCCCCTGTGCTCGGGTTTTCCACCTCAAACCTACATGACACCGACACACAGTTCACATCTCTCAACACACCACAACATCACGTCTGTAGGACCTACTTTTCTCTCTTTTACTGTAAAAATCTATAAGTCTAATCTAATATAAATGTATGCTCCATTCATCAAAGATAATCGTAATCATGTAAGGAGTGAATGTCCGTGCTTGCCCTGCTTCATATCCAGTTTACAGTATTCAGACTGTGCTGAGGGATAGAAGAAACAAAACTTCAAAGTCGTCACAAAGCATCAAGCTTTTTAAAAGTGTCCAAGGAATCATTGTGGGAATAACTCTGTATGAACACTGAGATCATTGGTACCTGTCTAATGTGTGTGTCTGAGGAGCTGGATTCAGGACAATATGAAAAAGATGGATGGTGCCACATGATGCCACCGACTGTTTTGTGGACTAGTGTTATTGTGCAAAGTTGTAGTAAATGTAACCAGGTGAGTTGTATGATTGAAATCTTTGGTAAAGTTTACACCCTGCCTGGTGAAATAATCGTTGCACTGACAACAAAAACCTGTCCACAACCATTGACTACCATTCATACTTGTGTCTGAGATGCGGGACTTCTCGAGACAGGATTACAAAATAAGTGAAGGGAAAGATGCAAGTACACACAAACTCTCCTGAGTTATTTCTCATGGGAAGTTGCTGCATTACTGTTGATTCAAACTCCACAGTACCTGTAAACATTTCAAATTAAAAGCCCCTAGCTTTTTCAAAGAACAGAAACTCTTCATTTTTTTAATCAGGCTTTTATTGTGAAGCAAATTCCTTTATTAAACACTTTATAAGATCACTATTGTTTTTTATTTGATTTGAAGGTATTTAAAATATTTTTTGCGAAGCTTGGCTAACACCAACAGATAATTTACACACAGTAAAAATGTTTGGTTGTTTTAACCCAGAACTGGATCAATATTGGACTAACATTCGATTAATTTAACCCAGTGAGATAAACTGTTTTCACCCAACATTTTATCATTTCTTCCCAACATTTGCAGTTTATACTCAAATGTTGCTGTTGTTACCCAAAATGTAATAGTTCTTACCCAACATTTTATTATTTTTTTAAGTAGAAACACCAACATACTGGGTAAAAACTACAAAATGTTCAGTGCAAACAGTTAAATTTTTGGTTAAAACAAAAAAATTTGAGTAAAAACTCCAGACTGTTGCGTAAAAACAACCCATCTTACTGTATTAAATAAACCCAGCATGTAGCTAGTCCAATATTGATCCAGTTCTGGGTTAAAACAACCCAACATTTCTCAGTGTGCAGGTATGAGATGTGTGCAGGTAAATAGACATTACAGTTTACAGAAGTGGAACCATGTCGGAGATATTGCAACAGATATTTGTGTGGTGTTACACTGGGGGTTGATGCAGGTCTGTGTTGGAGGAGGTGGTGCAGCGTGACTCCTCAGGAAACTATTGTCAGAGGGTATTTTACACTGTGGTTGTGAGCCATCCTGCTGACTAACAAACACATAAACAAGACTAAAAATACCCCCTCCTCAGTGTAACAATAAATTATGCAGGAGTTTATAAAAGTGGTAACAAGACTGCATCTGCATATTTGTGCCTCTGTGCATACGCAGATCCAGAATCTGCTTATATGTTTTATTTATCAGTCCCTCAGTTCAATGTGAACACTTGGATCCCCAAAAAATCTCCTTGTGCAGCCGTACGATGAGTGGATGTTAACCCGTACATCCTCAGCAGCTCTGCTTGTCTTTGCTGGGTCCCTGCTGTCGGCTGCTGCTGCTGCAGGACGCCGATGATGAAGAGCCCAGTCGAGCTGACAGTTTACTGCAGAGACAGAGAGCAGAAAAAAAGGACATGGATCTGCTGGGGCCTTTTCTGCGCCTGTCACTGTAATCTATACAGCTTCCCCCTCGATGCTAACACACACTCCATAATGTGATTTGTCAACTTTGTGCGACATGAAAGAGGCCGGGCGCTAATAGAGAGAGGAAAATCAAATGGAGAGGGTCTGTGACAGGAAATAGATATGATTGTTATGCCACGACATCCCTCTCCTCTCCCGGCGGCGCGGTAACTGGAGACGCTGACACTCACAGTCCAACACGAGATTGTTTTTGGTGTGTTTTCCCGGGAAGGTTCCCATGTTTGGACGGAGCAGGCTGCAGCGGCTCACATGCTGCTGTGTTTGGAGGATTTGGATCCTTCCTGCTGTTCGTCAGGGGAATCTGCTCTGCCTACGCTGCAGTTGTGTAATCTGTGCAGTCGTTTAGTCTGGTAACAGCAGATTGATGTCAGGTCAGCTTTGATGTTACTATAGTCTGGTTATAGAGGTGGAAGAAGCAAGTGGGGCGCAAGCATGAGGCCAAGTGTAAAAAACTGCAGTACACCTGACGACCACTAGATGCTGACTCCAAAAAACTCCAACTGACTTCAGTTCAAAATTTTCAGTGCAGTACTCAGTCAATACATGTTCTCCACAAGTCATTCTGATGCCATTAGTTTAAGTCAACTCTTCTTCTCAGAGATCAGTGATTTTATTTCATCATTAAGGAGATATTAGGCAGAGAGGAGGGGAGGAGTTAGCACCAGGGTTAGTTTGATTGGCAGGTCTGCTCTCCACTACTTACACTGGGCACACACTGGGCAGTAATCTCAAGGAGTAGACCCGCCTCCTTCCTCTCAGTGATCAGGTGGTGCATCGGAAAAATATTATATTGGGGACGGGGTTAGCTGGATCAACAAGCTCATTCTCCAATCAGAGCAGTGCTAAAGTCCAGTTTCATTCACATTGGGCAGTGATCTCAGGTTAAAGGTTCAGTCCCGCCTTCTCACTCTGTCCGTTACATCCATATATGGTCATTTCTGGGTCCACACAACCAACATGGCCACGATCCAATGTCAGTGTCTTGGCTTCAAAACAGGAGTCCACAAACCAACAGATGACGTCACACTTGCTTCGTCCATGTCTCTAAACAGTCTGTGAAAATATAGAATTATAAGATAGAAATAACAACCCTGTCACTGCATTTATACACAGCTGATCTCCAACAGCTGACACACTTTAAAGGACATGTAATTGGAACTGGAAATGTTGTTAATTTGCATAAGCTGCAGATGTGTTTATATCAAAAACACAGTTCAATGTCTGTGGTGAATAAAGCTTTATTTCGCTTTTCTGAGGTTGTATGTAGGAGCTGGCAGCTCACAGATAACACAAGAAAATTCTACATTTTTAGGACTTTTGACTGATTTAAAAAGTGTGTATATCATGAAACACCTTTCATTATGTTAGGTTGATGAAGTGTTCTGTAAATTTCAGTTAGGTTTTCAAAATGGTGTGTTAGAGAAAAAACTCTTTCTAAAAATTGGCTGAGATTTTAAATTCATACCCCTAAAGATGGTTTTATTCTTTGTCTGTGAGGTTGAATTAATGTTACACTACAGACGCTGAACTGTGAGGATGGATTCACTTGATGATCTGTTGCATTATGATCTGTTGTACCACAAATCTTACTTAAAAATATCCATTTTGTTGTAGATCCAGATTCAGACTGACCTCTGATGATGATGTGCTGATTCTGGGTTGTGTGTGTGTATGTGTTTGTGTGTCTGTGTACATATAACCTCTTAGTCATATGGTGGTTTTTCCTACCCATGAACTGTGTGTGACAGGACGTGGATACAGGATCAGCTGAGCAGCCATCAGGAGGCAGCAGGTGGTGGATACGGGGGATATTGCTGCGTTACAAGGAAAACACTGTTACGTCTGTACACAGGTGGATTTTCAAACACGATGTGCAATGAAGTTGTGAGCTCGTGACAAAGCTCTGAGCAGAACCACAGTCAGGCTGAGACAAACTACATGCAACCAAAACTACAAACCACTGGGGGAAGATATTTTTGGCCAATTCTGAATTTTCGTTTTGAAAAAATGTGTTGAGCTCGAGACGACTCTCTTACATAACAACATGACAGTGTTATTGAAGATGCTCAAACCAAAGCAAATACAGTGCAACCAAGTTTCACATCTATCCATGCTGTGAAAGTTGAGATATAAACTCCTTTGATTTGTAGCGCCCCCCTAGTGAGCAGTTCAATTTCTTTTTTAATCTGACAACTTCGTTAAACACTCCTTGATGAAGATATGAAAAATTAATTTAATTGGAGAAAAAAATGTACAAGATATGTAACTTGGACGGATGGATATATAAATATTACTTGGATGTTTTAAATGTGATATGGAAGTGATGTTAGCTTGTTGTTTGCAGTAATCAAAGCTCTTGGATTATTAACAATTAAGCTAATAACCACCAGCACACTTATTACGGTGTGTTCACACAAAATGCAGCAAGAATTTTCGCCTCCCGTGTACTTGGGATCATGTACCGGTGAATAACAGCTAATCCTCCCGGTAACCACAGCAACCGCCACTTCCACCATCAACAATAAATGAGATCGCAAATATTGCTCCTTTAACTGTTGTGGAAGAATGAGGAGCTGCTCTGCTTCCTGGTTTTATCCCTGTTCAGAGTCACAGTCGTGTCATGAAGGTCTGAGCGGACACAGGCGGCGATGATTAGCTTGTCCGCCATTGTTGTTCAGTGATGTCAAGGAATCAGTGATACCATGTGACACGAATTTGTCGCTCAAGTTAAAACTTTTTCAACATGAATTTTGCACTGGGCGGGGCGACATGAGCAGACAGGAGTTCCCATCTACTAGCATCATGTCATTCACTTATTATGTAATCGCATCATGAGAGAAAGTTGTTAGCGTTGACCGAGGTAGCTGCTGGTTGGGTGAAGTGAGGCATTATCAGGTGTTAATGATACTTCCACTTTAAAAGGTGGGGCTAAGTTGTCTGCTTGGAAGTCAGTGGTCCCCACAGCACTGTTGACTGAGGACGTGGACTGCAGAGCACATCTAAATTAGGTGGGGCCCCCGATGAGTCCATAAACACACCTTGTGTGCACACAAACATAAGGGACAAAACACAACTAAAAAAAAAAAAAAAAAAAGCAGCCAGCTGACTTACTGTCATTACAGTGTTGCAGAAATCCTGCTAGTGGAAGTGTCTCATACAATAAAATGTAACATGAATGTTAAACTCACCACTGCTTCTTAATAGCTGCCACAGAACACCCTCCTCTGGTCATTAAACTGAGTGAAGTGTCTGGCAATCTCCATATCTCTCTGTTTGGGAAAATATGATTTAACCCTCTAACACTGAGCGTATCGCCGGCGATACTGAGCGACTATCATGAACCAATTTACTGTAATTTCTCAGCCATTTACGCCAACGACTTGATTCCAGCTGATTCTGAAAGCTGTGTAAGTTTTTGTATATATTACATACATTATGGCAGTAATGCAGGGCAATAGAGTCATGCCGTGACATGCAGCGTTCTGTACATATTACCTACATTACAGTAATGTACAGACGCTCCGCTTGTCAGCTTTCAGAATCAGCTGGAATCAAGTGGCCGATGAATTACGGTGATTAGATTGGCACGTGTCACTTCCTGTCAGCAGCTAAGTGTTTGGGGTAAAAGGGTTAATGCTTTCTGATAGGTTCATGGGTGGGACACAACACAGCAGCCCTACGTGATTTATTTACCTGGTGTTTTTTCCCAGGTTAATCTTTTACTTTCCTTATTTTTTACTTGCTTTTTTGGTCCATTTTTGGTCGGGTCATGACTGAGAAGGACATAAGCCATTCAGCAGAGTTACCAACATATACATCATCTGTGTGGAGTTAGAGGTCTCAGTATCGGTGTACTGTAGATACCTATAGATATTTATGAGGAGTAGTCATCCCAAAACACCCTCAGCAGGAGGTGCAGGCTGTACTCAGCTTCACCGACACAAACAAACAAACAAAGCAGGGAACAAGTCAAGGCTGACATCCAGCAGGGAGGACAGACTGCTGCAGCATCCTGAGGTTTATGTTCTGCTGTTCAGCTTTACCAAAGTCAAAACTGCTAATGTTGAAATAAGAATTAGTTCAATTAAAGTTTGCCAGCAGGAGTACGACAGTCAGAGACAGTGCAGCCTGCCCGACTCAGAGGGAAACATGAGCTCATTCCTTTCCCGTTGTTCATTTATTTCTCTGCACACGACCCGTGGATTTGTTGAATTACTTGTTTTTTTGTGGCCGCGTTGACCTTCAGGTTGGAGCTGCTCAAACAGTTTATAATGTAACACAAGCCTGTCTGAAATGTCAAGTGCTGACTGCAGCTGGGTCCAGAGAGAGCCTGACACAAACTCACCTGTTGGACCATTATCTCTACACAGTTACACAGGATTAATAATCTGTCGGTATCTCCTTTTATAGCAACACATCCACACACACACACACACAGAGAAAATCAACAACAAGCACAATCAACCACCAGGACCTGACACAACACAGTGAACAAAACAGCAGCTGTGAAAAATGTAATATATGCATGATATATATTTTTGAAGCCAATTTATTTATATATTTAGATACATTTTAACATAACTTTAAGCCTCAAAAAGAGGCCTGCTCCTCTGTCCTGTAGGGGGAGTAAATTCTTCTCAAACCTTAAAGGTACAGTAATCAATATTTGTCATATTATCAGTGCTCAAAAGAAGCCAAGTGGCTGCATGTAATGTAAAACAGATTTAATCACTTTAGATTAGGGCTGAAACGATTCCTCGAGTAACTCGAATAACTCGATTAGGAAAAATCCTCAAGGCAAAAAAGCTTCGAATCGAAGCAGCATTTGATCACAGAGTAGTGTTTTTCCAGAGGATTAACTAGGTGGCGGTAATGAGCAACAAAGTTTCAACCACTGTAAAACAAATGGAAGAAGAAGAAGTGGGAGTTTGTCCAAGTAGAGTTGCCGTCGCACATACGCAATATTTTGGTTTTTGCCTTTTTTTGGGGTTAAAATGCGAAACAGCACGTTAGCCCTCACTGAACAGTCGACTGACAAAGTATTATGCACACTCTGCAGGAAGGAGTTTTCTTTACGCCGAAGCACTTTCAGCTTAAAATACCACATTAACAGGAAGCAGACGATAGTCAGGGATTCTGCTAGTATTTCTTAATAAGCATTTCTTATACGATTACTCGACAGAAATATTGATAGAATACTCGATTACTACAATAATCGATAGCTGCAGCCCTACATCTACATATAAAATTAAATCAAGGGGAAAAAAATACATGTTATTTCTGGCCACCTTACATTTTTCTCAGTTTATAATTACTCAATCTGCGAGACCGCTCCTTACCGGTGGTAGGGTCTGGCGGCCCGAACTCCAGCGGGTAGCGCAGCACGTTGTAGTTATTCCAGACGTAAAGCTGGTTGTCTCGAGGATTGTAGTCCACGGAGGAAATGTACTGATAGGGGTTGGGGAAAGGGATGTTGACAGGTTCCTCGCGCCCACGGTTGGTGTTGTAGGCGTACATCACCAGGTCGCCGCCGGCTTCGCTGTCGTCGTCCTGGTAGACTGACCGCACTGCGTAAAGCACTCCACAAGCCATGAAGGCGTTGGATGCCATCCTCTTGTCGAAGCTGGTCTCCCAGGTGCCCTCAAAGCGCAGGGTGTAAGGGTTCACCTGCGGACGAACAGGAAGTGATGGATTCTTGAGATTTGTATTTCAGTGTCCACAGTTCAAAGATGTCTTCACTGGTGAGTTTTGGCTTTTTTTTAACGTTGTTCAATTATTGCAATGCTAAAAATACAACTTAAAACTTCACGTGGCGACATAATAGAAACTTTTCTAAGTTTTTCAGATTGTGGGTAAATGGAGAAAAACAACAATAAAACTCCCCAGAAACCAAACAATTTGCTGATGATGAAAGTGATCACGTTGTTGTTTATTACTTTGTCGCTCCATTATTCCCACACGCTAATAGCTCATGCAGGGTTTGATATTTCAGATGGATAGTTCAACTTATACAGTTTGAAAAACAATTTCCTGGTAAGGTCAAAGATAGTGATAATAAATGGGATCCATCTGTCTGAACAACACATTCATTTAAAGTCTGTTTATGTGCAGAGTTGCTGCCTGATTGCAGTTTTGTTTGTTAAGAACCAACTGGTATTAAAATATGAAAGTTTACAGTGATGAATCACAGGGTGAGAGTGAGCAGGGTGAAGTAAAGTGACTTTGTATCACAGAAAATAAAAAGTACGTTTAAAAAGAAGTTCAGTGTATGGCTCTAAACCACTGCTACAGTTCTATGAGCCATTAAATCAGACTGTGTTTGCAGAAGAAAATGTTTGTTGTGGTGAACAAACAAAACAAATGAAATACTTACAGAACCAAAGAAGATTATTTTTCTGATATGATGGGATTTGAAATTAGGCCTAACCTTTTGCAGATGATGTTTATGTGACTCTTTCTCTTGGCCAGCAACATCTCTTTATCTCATTTGTCGGTGCACTTCTGTAATCTCAGTAGTAAGTTATTCATGTGTGACATGTGACCTTTTGCCTGACTAGTCCAATGAGATTTTGACATAATCCACTCCTGCATTTATAATCCACCTTTTATCCCCTCCTGTGCACCACTGCTCTCCCACCTGGCTGACCACCAGTCGTCCGTTGTTGGATTCGGTGGCGTAAATCACCCAGAGGCCGTTCTCGTCCACGGCCAGGTCGATGTCCGACTTCCCTCCCCAGCGGTAAGGCGAGGTGTCGTGGTAGTTGGCGTTCGTGACGATGGCTTCGCCGCTCTTGATGCGTGTGCGTAGGTCATACTTGACTATGTTTCGCGTGCGTTCTTTGTTGTAAAACACGGCCCCGTCGTACACAACAAACCCCGTGCCATCAACTCTGTTGGGCAACCTGTTGAGAGAGGATCTCGTGATGCAGGAATCCAGAGAAACCAATCAATTCATCCACGCTGCATGGCACAGTGTGAGAAGATGGAGCACGCAGACACCACAGTGGGACCGTGCTCCTGCCGCCATTCATATCCACATCAAGAATCAATAAATCAATACAGCAACAGATGTCATTTGATCATCCAGGACAGTGGGTGGCGCACTCACTTGTAGGTGGTGGTGGCTCGGTTCTGTTTGAAGTCTTCCCAGGAGGCGTACTCATACAGCATGTCAGTGCGATAGGGGGTCCAGGGCATGACGTACAGACGGTCCCCAGACTGCAGCGGATCCTTGCACCACGCCCCCGCCTGATGCTCCGCCTCCTGCTGAGAGCTGGGCACCTGCACCCGCAGCAGCGTCCCCGGACACACAAATACTGGAGCAGAGGAGGGGGGTGTTGGAGCAGAGAGGAGGAGAAAAAAAAAAGAGGAAGAGACACAAAATGAAAACAAAGCATTGCAAAAATGAATGATATCATGGAGATGGCAGGGGAGGGAGAGAGGAAATGGGAAAAGGCCAAAGACCATAGAGTATAGATCAGAAGAAAGAGACATGGAGGGTACGGGAGAAAGATGTGAGTAGATAAACGTGAGCTGAGAATTGAAAAGGAGACAAAGCGAGGAGGAGGATGGGAGAGAGGGGAGTAAGGTGAGGTACATTATCAGATTTAAAATGAAGAAACACATAAAAGCTTGTTTGTAGAAGTTCAGCATTGTGGTTGGAAACTGTTTGGATATGATAAATGGAAGATTTCTGGCTGCCGCTGCGGTTTAAATGTAGTCTCTGATATAATTTATCTTGGCCTACTTTGTATTTGATTGTGCATTTTCGATTTCAAAGGCCTCTGCTTCTTGCTCTGCCACTCGGTGGTAAAACAGTAATTGTGGAGCTTGTTTTATTAGGAGTCAAATTTGGCTCTCAGTCAAGAGTAATGCCTCAAAGAAAAAAGCATCCTGGGGTAAAGATGTGAGGTTGGCTAAGCCTCCTCTTCCTCTACAACTCACACACCCACGCACACAAATACAGACACAAACAAGAGTCCCGATTACAAGCAGACGTGAACGCACACACAAAATCAAGTGGGAACCCTTACACACACACACGGCAAACAAATACACACACACACACAGAGGATGTCTACTTCAGGCAGGTGGAGGTCATCCACTGGGGACTGGTGTAAATTGGCTGGCTGACGCTGTGTGTCCCTGCCTGACAGAAAGAGTGCCCTGGGACCAGCAGGCGTGTCAGGTGATCTATGAGGAAAGCTTCTGGCATCCTCGCCACTCTGACATCACAGAGGTCCCAGCGACAGAGAGCTGGAGAGAGAGCAAGAGGGTAAGAAAGTTGGAGCTGCTACAGAAAAAAAAAAAAAAAAACAGCTGAGGAGTCCCCACGTATTCCTCTGCCAGTTTGTCTTTGGCTTGGGGGCTGCAGCAGAACCAGGCACCTGCTGGTCACCTCATGAGTGAATGCATCTCTGAACTAATTGGACACTGCAGGGACATTTGGACACAGACGACATACAGCACACACGGATGCACAGACACAGACTGCTGTCACTAGACAAGGACAGTACACAACATACACGCACACACGCACACACACACACACACACTACCGCACAGTGACTATTAGAGTGATGGATCAGTCTAGGCTCAAACTGTCTTGAATATTGCATGGACCCTGGTGCAGGAGGAGAATCACAACAGAGAGATGGAGGAGTTACTTAAGGCTTCCGGAAATCCAGCTTTCTTTTTTTGTTTTCGCTTTCTGCTGCGCTGTTGTTGATGGTGGCTGGTGATCCGTGGTGCTAGGAATCCACTTAGGAATTAGCCTGCTCTGTCTGAGGGGTCCAACAGGGATTGAGACTGGCAGCCAAAGAGGAATCTAATCAAACTCAGGCATAAACAAACACTGAACACAGAGTCTTCACATGGAGGAGGCTTGTCATGCTCCATTGTCGAACCAAAATGCTTTCTGGAAAGTACTGATGCCTGAGGTGTTTGCTTTGCAAATATGAAATGTGGGTGACTGGAATATGCAAAATAATGTTCAGAGCAATGGTTAAATCTGGCAGCGTGCTCCGAAATGTTTCAAGCAGAGGCAGTAAAGGGTGAGTTATGACGGCAGCACAAAGCTAAGAGAGGGAAAAAACAACCAATACAAGTAGGACACTCCCTCAAACGTACAATGGGACTGTAAATAGAGAAATAAACAGCATGCGGAAAGGCTCTGCATGTAGGTGACCCATAAACAAAGCCAGGAACACTCTGCCTCAAGGTAGAATAAAGGACAAAGAAAAACAAACATGCAAACCTATTCCCTACTGTCACACAAAGGATGACCTGCTAGAAAAGTGTGTATTAATATACATGTAAGCATCCATCTCTGTTGCTGCAATACAGTAAAATGCCTCTTTGAAATACCAAATTAACATATTGTCAGTGTACTACTGTTGTGTTTTACTTTACATATTAAAATCTTTGTCAACAATTTGTGGATAGAGCTTTAACCACTACAGTGTGTTATAGAAAGTGTTCAAATTAAAGCTCCTGATCTGACAATAATAATACTTTGATGGTTAATGTGATGATGAGTCCTGACAGGCTGTAACACACATGTAAGAAACAGGAAAACACAACAAACTTTAATGCCTCCAAAATCTGCAGTATGTTTTTCCCACAATAAATTGCGCCCATCACAGCGTCCTCCCCAAAATACTACGTGACGCTGTTCATTATTGCAGCTAACCTTCCAACCATTTCCTAAATTGGTATTTTTCTGTAGTCTTTTGGGCTCCTCACCCTGCAGGGCAGCAGTCAGCCATCCTCCCCCCTCGTCCCTCCCATACTGATCAGTGCACATCAGTTTATTCTAATGAACCGGTCGTCGGGTGGGCACAGTGTCAAAGGGCCTCATCAACGGCCTCTAGGCTGCACACACAGGCCAAGAGGCGCACACACACACACTCATTCGCACGCTCACAGGCCAAACAGGATCGGTGGCCACGCTTCACACCGTGCAAACCCTGCCTGGGGGGCTTCATTAACTCTGACCTGCGCTCCTTCCCGGCTGCCTTCCTGTTTACCAGCTCTTCCTGCCTCCCCTTTGCTCTGCCTCGCTCTCCCTTCTTCCCACTGTAAAGGGTGATTGTAACAGCGGGAAGCCAGAGCAGCCAAACCCCTATCTGTGGAGTCTACAGTACAAGAGGCTATTATGACCACAGTATGAATGAGGTATTAGGCATTAGGCATTAAGCATTAGGCATAAGTCTTGAGATTAGGCATTATCCTAGTCTGGCTAGAGCAGGTTAGCTGTAGTAGAGCCATCTGGGATTATTTGAGATAAATAGATTAATTCCTATTTGGGTGCGGATGGAGATCTTGGAGTCATGATCATGCCAGTGAAGTCAGCAGGCAGCACAGACACAAAAATTCTTTACCCTATAAAATAGCCAGATGGCTAATGAAACTTACCTTATCAGGGATTAAAACCCAGGCTGCAGCTATCATACTCTAGCATGCCAATTACCGCCACACATACTGGGAAATACTGCAGTAATAATTGACTATTTATCTCCATAATCCCTTTCCCAGGCACAGGTCAGCTGTTACTTGTCAATATGAGGCTGCAGTATAAAGTGATGAAAGCTCCAGAACTTTCCTGAAAATGACAGTAAATATCTCCCTTTAGTGTCTAGCACCCATTTGTGATCGACTGGTAACGCAATTAAAAGTGAATGCTGACAGCTTTAGGCTAAATTTAGACTTTTCATTTTGGTTGTCTCCTGCAATCCATGCCATTTTCATGTTTGATGTGACAGCGTCATGGTGATGGTTAATGCTCGACTTTGATGATCTAAACACCCCCTGCCAATGGTTGGCAGCTGTTTCTTAAGTGGCAGCTTGTGGTGTTTGTGTTTTTTTTTTTTTTGCGTGTGTGTTTTTTTACCAACGGGGATCTGAGGGCTCTGCTGGCCCGAGCCTTTGCCCAGTCCGGCCCACAGTCATGGCGTGCTCACAGGACTGACTGCTGAGAGCATGCTGCTCTAATTGAATCCCCCACCTGTTACTGGCAGGTGCAGCAAACAGGCAGCAGGGGGCAGAATGGAGCATGGCATGGTACCCCACATCCATGCTGGACAGTAAATGGGCTTTAAAGGTTGGTGTGTGTGTACATGAGTGTGCAGTGAGTCTCCTGACGGTATGTTGGTGCATTCATTAGCCCATTAGTGTGTGCAGGTGTGTCTTACTGTGATTGTGTGGTTGTGTGTGTGTGTGTGTGAGGGCATGCATGTGTGCAGTTCAGAGAGACAAAAGCAGAAAGAGAGAAGAAAGCGTGAAGAAGGATGTGAGCGTGTGCTGTGTGTGCAAACAAGAGCAGAGAGAGGAGTCAGAGAGAGTAAATAGGTTATTTCCTGTGAAATGAGAATTAGGAGTGAGTTAATTTGCTGAGGAGTGACAAATAGTGACAGGAAGAAGAGGAGAGAAATAAGGACGGAGAAGGGGGAGGGCTCCCAATGTGTTTCCGCTTCCTTTTAGACTACAAAGGGGGGTCAGGTCTTGGGAGTAAAAACACAAAAGAGCACACAAACACACACACTCATACACACACTCTCTCTCAGACAATGCATGCACACTGTCCAGACAGTGGGAGAGGCAGGCATCAAACTGGCACCTTTATCAACCAAAACATTCACCCCAGAGAATACCCTTCACTGAGACCAAAAGCGGGCAACAGCAAGAGATAGCGTCCATTGAAAGCAAAGCCTTATCTGCCTCTGTGTGCATGTGACACTGAGTGACAGGAAAGTTGATCGGGACATGGTTGCAGAGGCTACAGGCTGCAGATACACTAGAGGGGCATACCCTACACTGGCTGATTGAGGCTTGAGAGGTTGGGTAACACCAAGCCTACGCGGTGGTAACATTACCCTCGTCTGCCACCGCCCTGAACGCCTCCCTCCTCCCTCCTCCTCTGAATCAGATACTGTCTCTTCATCCTGAAAGCAGCTGCTGTGTTTTATATTCATGACCACCTGCTTCACTCACTCACCTCGCTGTTCTGTGGCTCCAACAATACAATGACTTCTGCGTGTACAGTCAATCCTCGCGCTCTGTCCTATCTCCCTGTGCCACTGAAAAGGGTGTCTGCATTGCCTCGGTCACGTGACTGTGCTTGTGTGTGGTGGGTCATTCCTAATGAGGGGATGTTGCCTGACTCATCGTCTCTATAGCAACCGCGTTTTCCTCTCTTTCTGCACTCACAGACATTCTTTGTGTTTTTTTTCCTGTCCCACAATGCAGTTGTTTCTCACTCATTCCCTCTCACTTTCTCAAACAACACGTAGAGAGCTGTTGTGTGAGTGATGGCTGTGTCCTTGTATGCTCCCTAATCCCACCCTCCATGGAAAAATGGGGATTGTGCACAGCAGCCTAACGCAGCTTCCTTTTCTTGCAGGAGCAAACAAACTGAAGCAAAAAAACAACAACACTTGTTTGGTCCTGTCAGCAGTGATGAAGGAAATATTGTAATGATGTGGGTAGTGTACCCGTGTACCCTGCTAGACTGTCAGCAAAAAACTGTGAGAAAAGGGACAGAGGGAATGATGGGATAGGAGAGGCAGCTGACGCCGACATAGTCTTAAAATAGCCTGACGGCAGGTAGTGTTGGACATTCATTGAACAGTGACATCATCACCACGCGATGCACGTCATCCCGAACCCAATCTGTCAATCAGCTGATCAATCAGTGAAGATTAATTTGACAGACACAAGCAAAACACAAGTCTGGAATATCAATTAAAGCCATAAACAGAGAGAGGAGGTGTGTTTAGCAGCAGTGGAGGAATGGATTAAGGTGGACATGGGAAGGAGTGCAGACAAAGGAGGAAAGGGGAATTTATTGTAGTGTTAGTGGGAGGAAGAGTGGTAAATAAATATAACCAGTTGGGTAAAGTGGAAGCAGGAGGAGGAGGAGGAGGAGGAGGAGGAGGAGGGTTTTGTAGCTCCACCGCAAGCAGGGAGAGCGAGCTAAAATGGCTGCTTGCGGTGGGAGAAAAATGTGAGACAATGCTCTATGTTAATGAAAAGCCACAGACACAAAGACAGACAAAGGGGTCCATAAACCATTTAATGGGAACCTCTATAGGAATTAATTCCTACAACGTATGGATCCAGCCATGGTGCCAGGCAGGGGGGTGGCTGAGACAGATGTGAGGAGGGGGGTTCAGGGAGAGTTGAGGAGGGTGGGGCCCTGAGAGGAGGGGGAGTTAAGTCTCATTGGAGAGCTGGAAAAGATGGCGACTCCTCTTGTGTTGCATATGGGTCAGGTCCATCTTTGCTCTTTAAAAAGCTTGTGATTGAGGTGCTCGCTCGTGCTGATTGGGACTTTTTAGCAGAGCTTGCAGCGAGGCCCGGCTGCATCAGAGAGGCCATTACAAGGAGCTGAAGCACTCCCTACTGGGATCCACCTCTCTCCCCCATCCCCTCCCCTCTCCTTGAACACACGGGGAACCAGTGGGAATGGGCTGATGTGGACAAGTATGGGGGGAGGGGGTCAAGTTTACTGTGCAATAAAGAAAACATAGAGGTGGCAGTGACAAACTGTACAAAGAGGTAGGGAGTAAAAAGAGAGGAGGAGGAGGAGGAGGAAGAGATGTGTAAGAGACGCTCAAGAGGGCCTTCGGCTGCTTATGATGGCCAGATGTGATCTGAGAGATAAACCAATCAGAGAAAGGCAAGAGGAGGAGAATATGGGAAAGGGAGGATGGAGACACAACAGAGAAAAAGAGGATAGTGAGAAAAAAGTAGTTGAATGGACGTGTGATTGATTAAAAAATGAACAGAGACAGAATGAGAGGAGGACACTGAAGAACCTGGAAATGGGATTAACAATGATCTGACAGGAACTTCGCTAATAATCTTTACACAATGTTTTTGCTTTGAGATTACAGCAACAACAAACTTTGATTCAGTCCTGAGAAACTAAAAAAAAGGAGAGAAAGAGATGGAAATACTAAGGATATTGTAAAGAAAGAGAGGAGGAGGTTTTTTCTTAGATCTGTGAGGACAGATAAATTGCAGTAGAAAAAATGAGTGAAGCTACTTGAGAGATGTGAATATGAGGATCTGAATAATGAGAAAGCGCTATTGTCAAGTGTGTGAGGTAACAATGTGAGGATGGAAATGATTTCTGAAAGGGATGGAAAAAGAGAGAGGAGATCCGTGAAATGATGCTCATGTATGTTGTCTGTACGTTTAGGTTGAGATGCTCGACTTCGCACAGGATGAAGTTCTCGTTTATCTCTCATACTGGACTGACCTTGCATTTTGTGTGTCGGTGTAAGTGTGTGTGTGCGTGCAGGTCAGGCTGATGTCGTCAAGGAGGAAATCTAGAAGGATTTTAGAGTTTTGGTTACCAGAAAAAGAGAGATAGAAAGAGAAGGGCTGAGGAGGCGATTAGAGCTCGAGAAAGAAAAGGGAGGGAGATCAACATCAAACATGACCACTACACAAGGTGCTGGG
>OOFC01015578.1:6181-34529 GCA_900323345.1 Pseudochromis fuscus | reverse complement strand
GCCCTTGAGCAAGGCGCCAACACCCCCCAACCGCCCCAGGTGCGCCGTGTCAATGGTGTCACCATCACCCTATCCCCCCGCTATGCATATGGAGGGGTCCCCTATGTGTGTGTGGGGGCCCTATGTTTTGTAGGGTGTAATTTCGCTGTGCGTGTTTGTACTGTATACAGCATGCTACAATGACAAAATAAAGCTTGCATTATTAGGAATAAATAAATTAATTAAAAAAAACATGTTGATTGTATTTAGTATTTTATTCCATTTTCTTAGTGGATTCATACAGTTTGCCCACAAAAAACTGGACCTGGCAAATAACAACAACAAAATAAATACTAAACACCCACAAAACTACAGTTAACTGAAGTTTAGAAATTTCTAAATTTCAAAACACTGTATCTTAATTTTAGCCTTTTAAGGTATGGTTTTGATAAATTCAAGTCAAAAGCACCTTAGACGTAGTGAAACATCTAACCAATAATATTTCACTCCAATAGATCCTCACGCCTGAGAAGCTGGAGCTGGTGAACATTTGGCATTTTGCTAAAACAGCTGCAGGTGTTTTTTTCTGTCAGTCAGCTTTAAATAAACTCATAATTGTTCTACAAACTACTCTGTTGATTCATGAGGGTTTTTTTTTTCACTGTCTTTTGTTTCTGTATCGCAGTCGTATCACTGAAACAACAGACGGCCGCAGCTGCAGACAGTCGTGTATTATGGAGAAAGACAAACAATCAAACCAGATTATAAAGGATCCATTAGGATTGTTCTGCAGCTCCTCATCTCTGACTGCAGATTAGGCATCTCCAGTTTACCTATTGTTTACGTTTACCCGCATCTTGCACAACACAAACACTCACACACGACCATCTGCTTGTTTTCTGCCCGTACTGACTCTCTCTGGATCCAGATTGTATAAAATAATTGATTGAAAGTGTGATATTTCCTACAAAATACATTTCTCTTTAATTATTTATGGCTTCATGGTGCATCACAAGTTCAAAGGCAGTTTTCTAAATGGATATGCTTCTTCACAGGCTGTTTCACAACCATTTGACATATGATTTATCTCCTTTTTTTTTTAACGCTGTGGTATGTTAGAATGCAACACACCACCCACACTCTCAGTGCTGTAAGTTGACAGGCCATATGGGGGAGCAGACACCTCCTCACACTCACTCGAGGAACTGAGGAGAATATGTAAGTGTGTGTCTGAGCGAGGGCGAGAGGGAAAAGGTGGGTGTGTGTGTGTGTGAGGAAAAATGGCTCTGATGAAAACAGATAGCAGGGTGACAGAGTGAGCAAAGAGAGAAATAAAGGGAGAGACGACAAAGACAATAAAGCGGTGAGCAAAAGGCAGACAGAGAGCAAATGATGGAGATCCAGGGGCAGATGGAGAGTCTGGTTCCCTCTGTGGAGAAGCAGGTGGCAGAGACAGACAGACAGACAGTGAGGCAGGCAGGAGGGCAGCGAACACAATGGGATATCGGTTGATGCATCAATCAATACACCACTGAAGGAAGCATAAACAACTACTTTTCATTCATCTTCCTATTACCCCTCTGACACCTCCTCAGTAGCGGCACAGAGGAATCTCGGCGCCCTCGCTTTTTCATGGACTCTTGAACATGCGAGCAATGTCGAGCTACAAAAAGAGCTATTAATATCAAATGAGGAAAGATTAAGTGTTGCTTTATCTTGGCCGTAATATGCCAAATGCCTTCGGGGAAGTTTGTTGATTAATGAAATTAATGAAGTTGGTGACAGGTTAAGCTAGTGCAGAGTGAAAGGCTTAAAGGTCAACGGATAGATTGCAGCAGAAGCCATTATGTTGATCACACTCAGCATCAGTAAACAGCCCCTTGAAATATCTTTCCAGCTATCATAACTTGGCTCTTATTTCCAAAGGTTTGGCCAACACTTCCTGCCATTGTAATTTAACACTGTGCCCGTGCTGTGCATCAGAAAGCAGCTGCATGTGAGCACTCACTTTGTAAATAAACCCTTAATTATAGTGTTGTAGTACTCGAGATCGGTCTTGGTCTCGAGACTGGTCTTGAGACCACTTTTTAAGAGTCTTGTCTTGAAATCGAAGGCGTTTTTACTCGGTCTTGTCTCGGTCTCAGACAGGGTGGACTCGGGTTTTTTGATCAAGACCGGTCAAGTCCAGGCCAGCACTACTGTGATAAGTGAGAACTGCCTTCCCAGTGTCATGCGGCCTTTGTGACACCCGGAATTACATGCCCTCCACAATTTGTTTTTGTTGCTATTGCTTTTATGTAAAAGCAAACTTAAAAAAGTGTCTTGTTTAAAAAACAAGGTACTGGTCATTTGGTTCTATTTTGTTGTGATTTTTCTTTGATATATACAGTCTTGGTCTTGTCTCGGTCTCAACTTCTAAATGTCTCGGCCTTGTCTTGGTCTCGACCTGCAAATGTTTTCGTCTTGTCTTGGTCTCGAAACTCTCTAGTTTTGATAATGTCTTGGTCTCGGTTAGTACGGTCTTGACTACAACACTACTTAATTATAAAGCTAAGATGAGGATGCAAATATCCATCAGAGTTTGACCTACTTTCCATAGTGCACCTACAGTTTGAATCCAATTATGTGATTTAAATGATATAAAATTCTACATTTTTGGCTGATTACATGAATCTGCTAATGATGATTAGGTTGTGTATTAGTGAATACAGAGGTTGACCTTGACTGGATATTTTTTAACTTCATATCAGCAGATAAAAATCAGATTCAGACCTACAGACATACAGTGACTCTAATTCTCCATAGAAATAGTGGAAAAACCTTTGTATTAACAGCAGTAACAACAGTTTACAAATGTAACAGATGAAATAATTAGTTTCCAGCTCAACAATTTAAATTTCAATCATTGAATTATTTAAGGTACTGCTTTATTACAGTTTATTGTCTATAAATGGATTTACACTTATCATGTATTCATTTATTACACCTGGGATTTTCCCACACATGAGAAAATTATCCATTTTAAAAACTGACATTTCTTTGATTCTTCTCAAACTTGGAAATTTGTATTTTTTTTTCACCCTCTGTTTTGATAGCACTGTGAATTTTCCTACATTTCCACAACCTCTTCAGCAGAAGTTCAGAACATAAAAATACACAGCTGAGTAAAAATATTCTTCATTCATTCCCTCAGGAAACATACTAACCGATAAAGCCTCAAGTTTTAACCGCAGAGATGGAAATGTGCCCCGGTGAAGTGTCTAATCGAGACACTAAACCCTCACCTATTCATCACATGTATTAGCGTTTAAGTCAGGGATCAGCCAGCTGCATAAAAATGTAAATGCAATATTCTCTTATCCTCTTAAGGCAGTTTTCTGAGGATGAAATTAATGAAGTGGGTGACAGGATACCTGTTAGGGCAAGTGGTTGGAAACTGTAGCTGATAAGTGAAAGGTCACAGGTTTGATCTCCATGTGTCCTTGAGCAGAATACAGCGCTCATACCTGCTCTGCTGCTCTACAGGGAATATAAATGTGCCGGCTGTGGGTATGGCCATCAGGGACGTGACGCCGTGACAAATTAGTGGAATACTGTATCATGGCTTCAAGGCTGCTTAGTGAAGTGATGAACATCAAGAACTAATGTGGATTGGGTTGAGACACCAGTGGCCATTTTAATCTTATGGTAAATACTGCTTTTAAAATTATAATAAAGGAAAGTTACTCACTTTTGTAGTAAATTGCCACTAAAACTACTTTATTACTTCATTATCGTTTACTGTACAGTTATCTTTCTAAGCCATTAACATGTATGTAAATGGGTTCAGTTGAGAAGTTTTGAAGGGCAATGTCTCTTAAATAATATTAATCTCAAGTTTAATAAATTAAACTAAACCACCTAAACCACAGCCGCCCTAAAACCCTGATTCTGGTGGGCCTCCAACCTGGCTGGTTTATTATCATTAATACATGTTATAGACTTGTTATGTACTTTGTTTGTGCAAAATGTTTGACCTAAAAATGTATTAGAGTTTATCAGGAGCAGCAACATAAAATCTAAAGGTAAATGAAATTAGTAGTTAGGTAGATTGTCTTTCCTTTTTTATTTTACAGTGGTTTTTAAGATTATGTTGAGACCATCTCACGTTACACAGTTCAAGATATTAAAATCCATCCGTTGCCTATACATGCTAATCCAATTGGATCGCATGGGGCTGGACGAGGGTGGGAGGCAGGGTAGACCCAGGATAGGTCAGAAAATAACATATTTTTTAGAGAAATTTGGGCCGTATTTGAGGAGAGTACCGTATTTTCCAGACTATTGAGCGCTCCTGTCTACAAGCCGCTATTGAATTTATTTGAACAGTTTCATGTGGTCCACTCTGACTGGGTCTGATGTGATGACGCTAAATGTATCGGTGACATGGAGCTTGCTAGCTTGTAAAAAACCAACGAGCTTCGTGCCGCCGATACATGAGCCACACCGGTGTTTAAGCTGCAGGGTTCAAAGCGTCGGAAAAAAGTAGCGGTTTATAGTCCGGTAAATACGGTAAATTATTACTTCCTTTTTGCAGTACCAGCTGATCATGTTATTTGCTGCTTTTCCTCCAAAAGATTCTCAGAAGAATTCTCTTTGTTTTCAGTCAGTGGAAAAAAGACACCTCTCATCTCAGACATGTTCGGGAAGTCAGCTACCCCCGAGCAGAGCGTCTGAGACAGGGCAGCGGGATGTCAAGGAGACTGTGTGCGGGGATTTGGGCTCTGGAGGACTGGTTATCCGGTTGAGCCGAGCGCAGCTACAGTAGTGTGGCAACAAAGTACAAACACTCCACTGTCGAGATGTCTCGGATGCAAACAGTTAAAATGCCAAGCTGATAAAACACAAAGATTTTGCTGTGATTTTAGCTCAGCTGAATACAAATGCACCTCTACCTCTGAGCTTTGATTTGTTTTGCTGTTTCCCCAATAACTAGGACTAGAACATGGCCTATCTGTGCAGTGCCCATGTTGCTGCTCTGTGTATGTGAGGGGATTTTATTATAGATCCACCATTTCATCTAAAGGTCACTTGGGTGCAATAAAGAAAACAATTCATTCAGTAAGACCACATCAGAGTCTGTACATTGACGACAGCAGTCTTGCATCATCAAACCCGAGGCTTAAGACAGATATACAGAAACTCACAGGGTAAAAACTGATGTGATTTACAGCTAAAGCTCTGTCTGGTCTGAACAAATATAATCTCCCTCTCTCTGACTGTGCACATCCAGAGGTGAATGAGCAACAAACATTTTGAACTTGAATGTCCTCCACAGCCTCCTCTGTAAAAGTACAGTAGGAGTTGCTGTTTTTTTTTTTCTTTTCAAACCAGACGAGGTCGGCTGTTGCACTGAATCGCAGGAACAAAGAGAAATATCTTTTTTGTCCTACAGATTGTGTGCTGAAAGGGAAATATACCACATACAGACAAGATGACTTTTAAAACCCTGACCCCCTGAAAAGAACATCACACTATGTAACAACTGAATTATGCAGATTACAGTCATCACTGTTCAGAAAAACCTTGACTTTTAATCATCTTAAACCGCAGGATACACATCCATATTCGTCAATTCGACTCGTAATAACCAAACACTTTTTGATGTAATCACAAAGGCTCTGATGCTGGTGCTCGGAGATTTAAATTCTGCACAGTGAAAGATAACGTGGGCCTGTCCACAGTGACTTGGCCTATTTTCAAGAGACAAGCAGAGCCCTCTTTACAATCTCAAAAACAGAAATGTTGTTATGGGAAAGTTATCATCAGTCTTTAAATCACGTATTGTGCTTCTAGTAGTAAGTGAAGATCAGGCCTGTTCTCTGAAATATGGGGGAAAACATAAATCATGTGGTGTTTTCTGGGTGTGTGACTATAGGGAACAACAATCAGATTTTTCTCTTCTTCTTTTTGTTGAGAGACGTGTCATTAAAGCACATCAAAATTCCCTCACATAGGATCCACAGGCTCAGCACCGACTGAGACACTGTGTGTTCAGCAGGAGATGGGTGCTAATTATGCTAATGTTTCCCAATTAAGCAAGGTCTCTATGGAGACAAAACTTCAAAGCTTTTGTCAGTGCACACTGTCATATTAGTTGGAGACGCCGCTCTGAGGAGAATGTGCTCTCAGGGTGCAGAATCCAAATCAAATAGCAGGTGGGGTAAAAAAAAAAAAAAAAAAAAGCCCTAAAGCCCTTAAAGAATAAAAAATAAAAATAAAAAAAATCCATTCATGTCCAAAATATAAGTTTAAACCCTACTCTGCCTTATATATATGAATATACATGTATTTTAAATAAACGCTAGTCCAAAATGACGACAATTTGAACACATCCTCAGCAATATGAACACTCAAACACACTCAGATAGACACTAATCATGAGTCAGTGATGAGTCTCTGGGGAGACACTAAACATCTGGATTAGATTTGCTAATCAGCTCCCACTTTTCTTGATGAAGATGCTGCGAGAGAAGAAGATATTATTAATGATGGGACCTGCCTCCGAACACACAGTGCACCTCTAAACAGCTGTTTACATCACAAAGACAAGGTTCATTACTCTAATGTTTCCCCAGCTCTCGGTCTCCTGGGTACTTTTTATGTTCCTGCATATGCTCGCCACGAACACAGGTCTGTGTGTGTGTGTGTGTGTGTGTGTGTGTGTGTGTGTGTGTGTGTGTGTGTGTGTGTGTGTGTGTGTGTGTAAGTGTAATGAGTTTATCACTCACCAATTGCATATAAAATGTATTTGCTCCCCCTGGAAATATTCACCCGTACATGTAAAACTTAATAAGTTCAAATAGTGATTGTGGATTTTATCAGTTTGCTTTTTAGATTTAGAGATTTATTAGATTTAAAAATATTGATTTATATACATGTAACTGTAGCTTTAATTTACTCTAATTTCTCAGTTGCTAAATGAAAATGTTGCCGTGGTGATATTTGTATAATCCAAGGCAGTAGAGGGCCTGCTATGGCTGTGTAGCATCATGTTACTAACAATAATCATGGTGTATAAATGATGTTCACATTCAAAGCAATTACAAGTACGTCCAAACAAAAGCTAATTTAAACTCGTAGATCAGCCAATCTAACACAATCCTAAAACAAAAAAAACTCCTGGCCCCGACTGTCCTACTGTAACCTCAGACTGACCACCAGAGACAAAAGTGAAGAAATATGAGACCTAAACGCTGAGGAGACACATCGAAAGGATTTCTGTACTTAGAGAGAGTAAATGGAGAAATTTTGCAGCGGGATAACATTCAGGGGAGAGAGGGGAGAGTGAGGATTTGTCTTGAAGAGAAAAGCTTTCGGGGTAAAATAGATGATGATCTAAGCTGCCTTAATCATAGCTGGAAAGTTACTGCACCATTTTTTTTTTTTTACCATTTCACAGTCAGCTGAAACCGAGGGAGTCAACACACTGAATAGTTAAAACAGTGTGGGATGGACATAACAACAAACGAGGACAATAATATAAAAAAAACACGCATTAACAGATAAAAGATGCACAATACTACTAATGAATAATACATTTTTCACTCCTGTGTTGGACAGCTACACTGACACTGATGTGTGGACTGCAAATACATGAGCATGTGTGTTTGGAGGAAGGAGGTGGACCGGTTGTGAGTACAGATGTTAAAGTGAAGAGGAAACAGCAGAGAAGTAAAAAGTGGAGGGTCAGACTGGTCCTCTGCAGTCTGCCTGTCTCCTAATTGCTCCCATGGCTCAGCTTGTCAAAACAACAGCAGCAAAGTGAAGGACTCTGGCTGAGGACAGGGAACACAATGACCGCTCACTTTTATTTCTCCGCTTTATCATTTTCAACATGAAAGCATTAAAGCTAGGCTTTTTCTTGCTTTTTATGTCTCCATTTTTTATCTTTCAAGCCTTCGCTGCTGTAGAATGAGCAGGAATTTGCAGGCAGGCCGTGAACCTGAGCGTCTGCCATGCAGCAGCTGGGATGCAGCAGAAATGTGTCCTTTCAATGGGCTTTAGTGATCTTGAATTCATCATCATGATATAATTTGACAAACTAAAAAAAACATTTTCTCCAGAACACCACAGCAAAGTGTACATGGCGTTTTATAGTAACGTTGTGGGTTTGATCTCTGGTTCCTCCTGTAGACATGTCGAAGTGTCCTTGAGCAAGACACTGAACCCTAAGTTGCTCCTGATGGGGGCGAACACCTCGAGCACTATGAGATCTAAGCTAAGGTGAAAAAGCAGTATTTAAATATACTGTATTCACCATTGATGTGATGTCCTTATAAGGACTACATGACATTATTTGTCACTGTCTGCCAAAACTGAAACAAATTTGGTTTCATTTAAACAAAAAAATACAACTTAGTTAAGATCAGAGAAACGTGCTGAATGTAGTCATGGTTACAAGAAATCAACCGTGACTGTCCAACAACAACACTCACACATTGGCTTTGGTTTTCAGACTTGGCTTCACATACTGGTAGTGACATTAAAAAAAATGGAAAGCACTAATCTTCAAAATGTGTGATTGTAAACAAAATTAATTTTAATTTACTTTCAGACTCAGGTTTGCATCCAAATACATGTTGTGATAGACAGTCACTTTGTGCCAGTTTTGGTTTTTATAGATGCCTTATCTTGCAGTGTGAAGAAATCCTTTAAAAAAACACTGGATCAGCACCAGAAACTAATTACTTTTTCCTTGGGCAATGGCCTAATTTACCCCCAAATTTCAATAAAATATGCTGACACGTTTTAGAGATACCCTGCTAGCTATTAAAACAAAAGAAATGGGTAATAATTGTGTTTCCACCAGACTTTAGGCCTAAAAAACTGAAGATTCTGCAGCAACCAAAATATAATTAGATTAGATGATGTAGTAAAAGAGACTGAAAAACACCATGGATCGTAATCATCGCCATTCTGCAGTGCGGTGGATTTGAAAAATAAAAACTGATGGGTACAGAAGATTTTTTTTTTCAAACAGCCTGCATCAGAATATGTGTGCCAAGAGATTTAATGGTGTCAGATTGCATGGACTCGCTGGCCATCGATCAGGCTCAAAAATTCTCTTTAGTCTTGGCAACCCCTGACAACTGAGGTATTAAGTCCAACAGCAGAAATCAGCTGCCCAAAAAAAAAAAAATAGATAGGATGGTCAATCTCAGATGGATTCAAATCACAAATTGGATTTTCTCTTTGCCTTGACCTTTGAGATAAAATAGGACACGCAGTTAGAATTTTATTCAGACGGTCGTCGTATATCAACTGCTTAAGGGAAATGATTTATGTATATGAATCTGCGGATATCGATGGCAGACGGTGATTGAAGTGTGCTGTTCTTTGAGGTTCTGCTTGATATGTGAAACAAGAACTAGAGCAGAACAGAAGTAGTCCGGACTTTTAAATCATCCTGAATATCAGTCGCACAGCAGCAATATTTGTCTTCGTCCTTATCGGTCCGTCTGTCTTTCTCGCCATCCAGGAAGACTTTGAATTGTTTGTCCGTCCATCCTGTTTGTCAGTGTGTGACAAATGACTCCAACTTGAGTCGACTTTGAGGCCTTCGGGACGGCGGACTGACCTAACCAGGACTATGTTTGTGGACCAGCGGAGCACAGGTGCAGCACCATCTTGCTACATGCTAGTTTTGATTTTCAAAGTGTGGCTGTTTCCTCACTTAAAACCAATACAGCCACCACAGCCAGCCGAGGTCTACAACCCGAAACCGCAGCCTGAAGCATATCATAATTTAACAAAGACAGTCTGCAACTCGCCGTGTGCGTGCTTCACGTGTGTGCGCACGCCAAAGCTCAAAGATCTGGGGGATCACATCTGGCTAATTCACTTTATCAGAAGCCAGTTTTGAACAATAAGACGTCTGTGAGAATCTGCCAACAGGAGCTGGCACGGCTCTGTCTGTGAGTGTGTTTGTGTTACAAGCGCAGTAAAACGCTTCCCAGCATAGAGTATGATGAGAGAGTGTGAGCAGACTGCTGCCAACTGTTGGCTTGTTATGACACGATGGAGAGGCAAAGAGAAAAGAGGAAGCGGGTGAAAGGAGGCAAAATGGCGAATAAGCGCACAAGCTCGACAGATGATAAGAGGGAGTCGAGGAGGGAAAGGCAAGAGAGGGACGGGCGCGAGGATAAGAAAGATGAGGAGGACGAAAGTGGCCAGTGTGAGGGGCTAAAAGGTTACCCAGTGGAAACCCTGAACAGGTTAACTTGCACCTCTGTCACCAATTACTCTCAAGCTGCCATTGGGCAAAACCACAGCTGCTGAGGTGCAGATAGTAATAATAATGCAAGAGTATTACCACATTCAAGTCGGCTCTGAACTTGTTAAAAATGATTTACGATGTGTGAAAAGTAGAAATAGATAGCCCTGAGGCGCTTACGCTTCAGGATGTCTGTTCATAAATATATTCACCTAATGCATTTCCTACAGTTTGTTCCTTCAGAGCTTCGCATAAAAAAAAAGATGTAGTTTCTTGCTTGCATCATGTTTCTCTCTGATTAAAATTCCTGCCTGAATTCTCTTAAACGCACAACATCCAGAGTTATATGAATATATAATCGTGCACTTTGTCTGCATGTTGTGTTTTCTTTGCTTCCTGCTTAGTGCGAGATTCAGCTGCATGGTTTATAGCCACTTTCCTCTCATCTGCAAGTATGCACTGAAAGTTCAGATTAACAATCAGCTTTAAATATGCAGCATGGGGAAATGTACAGATAGGTGACGACAGTGGGAAGTAATGTTCATATACAAACACATTATTATCTATGTTTTTGTACCGCCTGCTGTACTTCAAGAGCAGCAGAGGAAGAGTTTCTCCCACAGTAAAAAAAAAACCATCTAGCCTTCCTCCCTCTGATGTTGTCCCTCCTTCAACAGCACACCAGGTTCAGCATGTAATGCTAGTACTAGAGATGAATCAGTTGTTCCCCTCGTTGCTCACTTGAGTCTGTGTGTGTGCACCAGTGTGGGTGTTTAACTGAGCTTAGACGTAGGCTACAAGCACTCCCTACAATCAGCGTACTATTAGTCATCCACACAAAACGGGGAAGGACAATACGTTGGACAGGAGGCTGCGTAAGGTTTCAAACCACGGCGGTAATTACCTCCACCCTGACGAACAGTTGAAGGCCTCGTGTGGAGGCGGCGGGCTGCAGCATAGCTTTTATCTGAAGGCGAAATGGAGGTAATAATGGGATAATTGTTTTGGACGATGCCCGCCTCTCCCACCTCTACCTGCAGAGGCCTGGTAACTTCTGCTGGCACCGAGCGGATTGGCAGTCATGTGCACGTGTGTGTTTCATGATGAGGTTTGTGTTGGCGTTGATCTGGGAGTGTGAGTCTGTCAGTTGTGGATATATGCAAGTGGGTTTGAAGTGTGTGTGAGGGATGGAGGGAGGGTGGACGAAAGCCGGCCAACTACACCATGTTTTCTGAACAGCGAGCGAGCCAGAAACCAGGCAGGACAACACGAAAATGAAATCCTTCTTCATCAATCTCTACACCTGCATCTCTCAATCCCTGCCCTGCTGCGCCAGACAAATCCTTTCCACTCTTCCAGTCCACATTGTCAGAGATGATCTCCCACAGCTGAGCATGTTGGAGTACATCTTTTGGGGTACAGGTTTTAAGCTGAATGCAAATCAAAGTGAATGCATACATCTTTCTTTTTTTATATATATATAATAATGCACCCGCATGTCTCCAGCTGCCATGTGTGTTCTGTCATCATGTAACTGTGTCTAGTGTGCACTTGATAGAATAGTGAACTGCCTTTTCTGAGACCGTGGAGACTGAAAGCGTGCTCACAAAACACTCCTCATTGCATCAGTAGAGCCCAACAGATGCTTCAAAGTGGTTCAGCGCTTGTATTTGAAATCAGATCAGATAAAATATTTCAGTATGTTTCACCTCCAGTGTAACAGATGTGAAATTGTTGGATAAACTCTTTCACACATTTTGGGCTCTGTCATGCAGTGACACAGAATTACCGTATTTTCCAGACTATAAGCCGCTACTTTTTTTTGACGCTTTGAACCCTGTGTGTCAGTATCAGCGGCACGAAGCTCGTTAGCTTTTTACAAGCTAGCAAGCTCCGTGCCGCCGATACATTTAGCCTCGTCCCATCAGACCCGGTCAGAGTGGACCACATGAAACTGTTCGAATAAATTCAATAGCGGCTTATAGACACGAGCGGGGTATAGACAGGTGCGCTCAATAGTCCGGAAAATACGGTAATCCAATTTTTTACACCTTTATTCTAATGTGTACGGCAATAAGCATATGCATGGCTTGTGTTTGTCTATTTTGCATGCACACTACAAGCATGCTACAAGCTTTTTGCAAATATGGTTTAATGCATCACTCTCCATCTCTTTACTTCTCTTCTTCCTCTCAGCAGACACCTCTTCAGGTACAACTTGCAGTAAAAAATCAGAAGCTTGTAGTGTGTCTCTATTTTAGCTAGCTAATGAGGTGGGAAACGTGTCCTCCTCTCTTCAGTTTGTTCGTTTAACAACTAACTACAGGGAATACACTGCAGCTCATGTCTCCTGGGAGCAATCAGGAAGATGGGAAAAAAAAACGAGTAGGAGGAAGGAGGGTAAAAGACAGATGATGAGGGACAGAATGAGAGTAGGAGGGAGGATAGAGGGACAGGAAGCTATGACACATGAACCTAATCTGAAGGGAGGAATCTTAATAATGAACAGAGGTGGGATGGAAGCAGAGAACATAGGAGAGAAGGATGAAAGCACCAAATATATAAGGAAATATATCTATTTCTTTTATTTTCAAGTAACAAAAAAAACAACCAGTCTGTCTTTTCCCCACTTGCTGCTGTTTTTATGTTAACTGTGATAACTGCGTCTTCACAGAAACACTGCCACAGCCCTGTACTCCACTGTGGATAAAAGCTGCAGCTAAACGTCTGAAATGTAACATGTCGTTTTTTAAATGAAGCCGCACTGCAAAAGTTTCAAAATAAAAGCGGTTTAAATCAAAAACAGGAGAAAAAAAAAATCCATCCTGCAAGCAGAAATATGCAAGGAGAGGAAAGAAAGAAGCAGAAGCAGGATGGAGAGTGGTAAGCAGGAACAAGGCAGTGAGGGAGGGCAGATTAGAGAGCATTTTACACTCTGAGCTCTTCATCCATCAACGCAATCTGCAAAGCTTTGAAGAGAGAAGAGATGTGCAAGCTTTTCATCCAGAAATGTTTGCTCTGCACTGCATAGTGTGCTGTGCTCTGTACTGTGTGTGTGTGTGTCTGCAGAATCAGCTCTGTCAGTCAAGCAAAGCAAGCGGTTCAGTTGAGCACCCAAAACCGACCGACATCGCACAAAATCATACAGACTGAAATACATTTCTCCCTAACAAAAGCTGATGTGGTGTGGCAAGCCAACGACATAAAAGAAAAAAAAAAAGTCTGCCGCAACATTTCATCCAGCTCTGATGAGCAGCAATCTCTCAATGTACATTTCTGACGCTGTGTCCTCTGCACTGCAAGTGTCACACATCCACAAACACCTTTTCCCAGCGTCAATAAAGCTTAACAGTGATGCCAGCAGCTCTGTGATGGTGCACTTATTATGGCTAATGCCTTGACTTAAATGACATGTTAACATCAATGTGCTAACATACTCGCATAGTCAGCGCTAACATCCTGGTGTTTAGCTGATTTTAATGTGTTTAATAGCATTTCAGCATGCTAGCTTTCACTCAACTCAATTTATTAACCCTAATTACTAAAATAACAACAACACTTCCTTCAAAAATATTAAACATTATATGTTCTAGACCAAGAACTGAATATATTCATCCTTAAAGTCAGTATGCTAAATCAGTGTGATTACAAACCTAGTTTAATTGAGTATTTCAATCATTCGAGTTAAAACAAACATTTCTCTTTTACTTCTATCTTGAGCTTCTCAACTGAATTTTTAGAATATGCACCGAATCATGATGAATAGAGACACTATAATTTACCAAAAGCATATTTTACACACTGATTTTATTCATGCCACCCACTCATAACCCTTGTTTAACCTACATGATTTCACATTCTGCTCATGAAAGCCACAAGGACCTCCAACCCTTTTCATTTGAAATCAATACGGGGGACTCTGGGGTGCATGTGGGTTCAGTCAATAACATCAACAAAACTGGTATTTTCTATATATAAAAGGAACCTGACATGCTTGTCCATCAGCGCTGGAGCTCATATCCTCACTTTCGAGTAAAAGAGAGGCTCTGTTTTTTTTAACTTAACCTTGGGAGCAACGATCTGAAACAGCTTCTGCGTAGCAGTCTGTGAGTATATTACAGCTTCCACATCCTCTCTTAGTGTCCAACATCTAATTTTGTTCTCTCCTCCTCTGGAAGACCTTTCACGGCTGCATTACACCTCTCATTTACACACACACACTCACACACACCTACACTTAAACATTTGCACACCTCTGCTTGTGCACTTACTCTCCTCCCTTGCTCGCTGTTGGGGTTGCCATGGAGGGAGGTTTTCTTTGCTGCCATGACAACATGAGTTCTCTTTGGTCTCCCCTAACGACAGCAGCACGGAGCAGACAGCACCTCAGTGATGTAGATGCTGTTGGAGCAGTAACTCTGTGACTCACACACACACACTCTACCCATCACCAAGGAAGGACTCAAGTGTTTGGTAAAAAAAACAAAAAAGTAAAATACTAATAGAACAAGAGAATAAAAATACTCCATTACAAGTCAAGGTCCAGCACTACATGCTATGTAAGTAAAGACACAAAAGTATATTGTCAACATCATATATTTGAAGTATCAAGTAAGTGTATGTCCCAGAGTAAAATGTCCCTTGTTGGATTTTGAATACTGATGAAAGATGCAGCATTTTACTGTTGTACTGCAGCTGGTTGAGGTGAAGCTTGTTTTTATGCACCGTAAATCTTCAAATAGTGGGCAAGGACTTTATTTATCTAAACTGCAGAAGGTGTCTGTCCTCTATTTGAGGTCAGCATGTATTTGAGACAGGCCTTTATTTCAAATTTTCTCTGTTTGATAAGTGAAATTGGTCACACCCCACTTGGCTTTTAAATGCATCACGGTTTATATCTGAAGAAATCTGGATATTTCCATACATCTGGTAGTTTTATCATTAGGTGATTAATATTTATTGAAAGAAAAACAGCAATGTTTCTTTTAGACTATAATCTAGTCTTTAGACGAATAGATGGGAAATCTGTCTTTGTTAGAGCTGTTGACAACAAATAGATATCTGAATATGACAAAAAGTCCCAACTGGACCCAGATGATCACAATAATGTGATGTATTTCATATCAGTATTTTATTGGGTAAAATCTTTATTAGTAAACTACAGTATTTCTCTGTAAAATATAGTGGAGTAAAAGAGCAAAATGGACTATAAGGTACAAAAACCTGTGAAACCTGAAGACAGACAGAGCGTGATGTTCATGCCAGAATGGGAGGATCCTATTATTGCTAATTATTTCATTTGTTTGTTTGCATCTCAACCTCCTGAGTATTTACATAGTTATCCATCTGAGTCAATTGCAGATGCATTTCTAAATGAACTGGCAGTTCAAACTGGTCACAGGGATTTAATTTGGGTGAGCCAAGGGGGAAATGTCAGATGAATCAATATCCTGCATGTAATTAGAGCTGTGATTATAGAACACCCACTGGACACCCATCATTGTTATTGTTAGGTTTGCACCACAGATGCTCAAGATAATTGAGCACAATAAAAGCTTTAATTGCATTAAGTCTTACCTTAAGTCTCTCAGATACCCCGTCAGTAAAGCTGATGGTAAACTCCTCCACCTTGGGAACCTTCAGCCGCTTCTTCTCTGTCTGGTACTCCGTGCGAGTTTTCACCACCACCTGGAGAAAAGTTCACAAGAAAACAGTTAAGTACTCATGGATGCTGAAGACAGTATAAGGTGGTTGGGTGATATTGGGAGGGGAATAGTTAAGTCATAGTTTACAAGCCACCAGAAAGACTTTAAAACTAAAAAATTGAATTAAACGGCAGCCATGTTATATTTGAGCGAATCGGTGCAACAAAGCACACACAAAAAAATGAGGCAGAAAGACAAAAAGTATTTATTGTGAAATGGTGTAATATATAGATAAAGTACAAAGCGTGAGGTCTAGCTGGAAGCCTTTGTTACTCGGCACTGTCCTTGTTATTGCTGCACTGTAAACAGTTTACGAGACATATGGATTCAGAAGACAACCTTTAGAAAACCTTCTGAGGTATTTAACAAAAGCATCGTCTTGGTCGTATAGATTTTTTTCACTGCCTCAATTTTATATTTACAGATATGCAATTGTGCATTTTGTAAATAAAGAATAAAAAGGCAATGTGTCTATTGTTCCCTCTAAAAACAAGCTAGCCTGCAGGATCCCGAGCCACAGTCCCATATCAATATGACACCGAGAGCACACTGCACACTGTATATATTCTCATAAAGCAGACAAACAAAAGGCGACTTTGAAAATGAAGGCTGAGACAGCTCAATACCCAAAGGTGGGTCTGAAGGATAGAGGATGGTGTAGGTTGCTATTAGATACAGTATCTGGAAAAACATGAGGAACAGAAAGACATGTAACAGCACAACAGCATCTGTGTGGTTCAGTGTAGGAGGGGCACACATTTTATTTTGGCACTGAATCAAACCTTGAATTCAGAACGACCCTTTAAGAAACACTAATGTCAGACATCTGTTGGCTCTACTGTATCATAATAAGGTTTGGTGCCCACAGTCCAGTCAGGGTGGAAAAGCACTGCTTTTTGCTGCACCTATGAAAGAAAAAAAAAAGAGCCAGGGCAGCACAGTCCTGCCCCAATACTGTCAGTCTCACATTCCTCCAGTGAACAGGTCTGGAGCTGCAGTCGAATTATAAAGTGAAATTCAACAACTCTTGCCTATTTTTCTTTTATATATTTTTTCCAATTTCAGTTGTGTTGTGGGATGTGTGGAGGGGAAAGGATCTGATTTCCTCATTAATGCAGGAATTACAGCTGAGGTTTTCTTGAGTTACGCGTCGACTCACAGCCCCTCAATTCAAGGACATATTTATAGATACATATTTTTTATCATAATACATCCTATTTCCACCTTTATAAATATTTCACATCCGCAATATTAAAGTCTAAACAGCTTTTCAGACAGCATAAATTACACTGAAGGAGTCCTGTGGTCTCAGGCAGCAACACTGGCTGTCAGGTCAGGCCTCCACGGATCAGGTTTTTCAGCACATCCCACAGATGCTCTGAGTGAGATCTGGGGATTTTAGAAAGATTTAGAGAAGTCGCTTAGATCCTTACACCTTTTCTTACTCCCAACACATCAGCTCCAAGAACTGACTGTTCCCTTGCTGCCTTATATTATGTTGTTACAATGGCACAGGTCAGTGTTCACTTCACCTGTCAGTGGTTTTAATGTTGTGATTGACTGCTGCATAAACTACTACTAAAAAACTATTTAATAAAAAGTCCAAACAGTGATTGGGATCCTGTTTGGTTTAACCTTTTAAACCCCAAGGTCCTCCAATCAGGGGACCCTGAGTCTCTGGTATTTTTCTATAGCTGAAATTTCAAAATAAGAGCTCAGGGTTAGGGGTTAAACAAATAGAGGCTGCACTCCAAATACAGGATGGAGGAAAAACTTCAACTGAAACATAATAATTCACAATGAAAGCCCAGTTGGGAAGCGTTTTGGCAATTTGAGTGCTAGTATTGGGCTTTTATTTTGAAATGGTTAGAAGAACCACCATTAAAAAGAGGCTTCACACTGAAATATAATTAAAACTAGAAAAGCACTCAGAGAGCACAGATCTCCTCCAAGCACAACATTTCCTTCCATATTGTGACTTCCACCAAAGATATTACTAGTATTAGTCTTGTGTTTATTTATATCAATATTAGTTCCACAGCGTCGTGGCTGTTTAAAGATGTCTGTTGCATGTTTCTAGCTTCATTTTTTTTTTTAATGAAGTTTGAAAGATTGATTTTTCATATTCTGGATCATATTATCCAAAATTATTCCTTTATCCAGATCAGTCTTTGATATATTGTAGACCATGTTAGAAACTTGTCCTGTATTTTTTTTCAAAGTGTCTTGACCATTTTTGGTGGAGTCATATGCATAAATGTTGCATATGGTCCTATCTCCCAATGTTAAAGAATCCTTCAAAAAATTCCTGGATCCAGACGGTGATCCGGATCACTTCCAAAATCTAATCATTTGTTCCTTATCCCCATCTGGACAATCCCTGAAAATTTAATCGAAAAACATCTGTAACTTTTAGAGTTATTTTGGAAACCAACAGACAGACAAACCCCGGCAAAAACATAACCTCCTTGGCGGAGGTAACAAGTTGGCCTCACATAGTGACCTTCTGCAGTTTCGGTAAATAAAGACCTTGGTCACTATTTGAGGGTTCAGAGGATATAGTTTTTTCCACATCTGTAGTGAGCACCCAAATATCTGAACTATCTTGATTATCCTCTCAACAGACTCGTGGCTGCACGTTCTCCCACTTTACTGATTCAGCTTCCACTGTTCTTCTGTGGCACCGACTTAAATTAACAAGAGAATTGCTTTTACCAGGTTTCACTTCATCCCTGCAATTACTAAAAAGGCAAAGAGTCTCTCCCGCTTTGTGCGGTGTATACTAATGCGCACCGGAGGACAGGGAGGAGAATGGTGGACAAATGACAAGGCGGAGGAGAGGTGGATTGTAAAGAAAAAGAACAATGTCTCAATGTCCTTGCGGCTAATTGTGCAGCCTCTGAGCGGCTCTCCGTCACTTTGAGACAAAGCCGGAAACTGCTGTGCACACAAACTGGCTCCACTATCAGAATAACAAAGCTGTCAGTTGGCTCTAGGAAGCTCTTATCTTGGAGTTGAAGGCCGCAGTAGGTGTAGTGAATACAGTGCATTTGATTGGGCCCCTGAGGCTCCAGCGCCCCGTGGCTTTCAGTGCACCGTACGTCAGACTTGCCATAGTTGTAACTAATGTCTCAATTTTGGCTCAACTTTCCCATTCTCTAACTCATTTCACAATAACATGCTCGGGGCCTTTAGGTTTAAACACACCAGCGCTTTACGTTGCTTCATTACTCTTTCCCCTCCTCTGCCCCTCACTCCCTTATTTCATATTACCTAATGAAGTGGCCATCAATCAACGTTGCCTCATTTACACAGCCCTTTAGCTATCTGTGGCTCATAGAAATCTGCTGAACAAAGTGGCACCGTCTGTGATTAGACAGGTCCAAACACTGTGGGAAACCATTAATTTATGAACAGTAAACTCTTATTTAACAAAGCTTGATGGAAAAACACGTACGTATAAATGATGCAGCCGTGACAGCTTGCTCTCTCATTATTTCACAGAAGCCTCGTTTTAATTTTCATTTGTGTATTTCATATCAGCAAGTGTTCACGTGCAAATTACTTTGTAGCCAAGCTAGCAGGGATTGGGATACCACAGCTCGCACTACAAACACTCACTGCACCCAGCAGATTTGTCCAAATGACTTTGGGGATCTTGTGATAAACAAAGTGGATAACCATAAAACATATCTTAAGACATTGTGACACCACCACCAGCAGATTGGCATGTTTGGATCAGAGAGGACAACTATAGGATTCAAAACAGACTAATAAATACAGCCACAAGTGTGCAGTGTTGTTTCTTTCTAATTGACCTGTTCTTAATCAACATTAGCTGGTACACTACAACAGTGGTCCCCAACCACTGGGCCGGGGCCCGGTACCGGTCCGTGAGGCATTTGTTACCGGGTCGCGCAGAAAGAATTAATGATTTGTATAAATTACGTTGTATTGATCGTTATAGTCTGAAAGACATTTTATTTTGAAAAACTACCAGATTCTCTCCGACTTAACTTTTGTTTGTGTCTCTTCACACGTCTATACGCTGGTCTCGGTCACGTGATCAGACACGTTAACCAAACAAACAAGTCCACAAACTAGCGAAAATGAATAAAAAAACCAAACATCTTTGGAGAGCTTCTTCGCAAAGGGGAAACTTTTTTTTTTTTTTCCGGTCGTGTTATTTTATTTTTGCTGTATTTATCTGTCACACCATGAAGGCTGGTCCGTGAAAATAATGCCGATATCAGTGGTGCAAAAAAAGTTTGGGGACCACTGCACAACAACGTTAATGATTTAGGAGAGTATTTAACCTCTTCAATCCTCTTTAGGTACAGAGTTGTAATCTTTAAGTTATTCAATAATTTCTTATTATTCAGAGATTGTAATATTACATGCTGTGCCTCAGCTTTGGTGTAGGATTTTGTTTCATTCCTGTGCCCACAAACGTTTGGCAGCATGGACATAGCCACGGTGATGTCACCCAAATGTTTGTGAACTTACATTTGGCCATCAACATGCTGATTTTTATATTTTTATTTTTTAATGCCAGAAGTTGTTTGGATGAGAGGGTGGAGGTGGGACTATGAGCGTCTGTGAGACCTGTCAATCAAACCAACTACACCCCCAAATATACCTCTCTTTGAGACTAAATATATGCTCAATTATGAAATTATTTTCAGACAGATCACCAGGATGCCGATAAGAAGCAGCAACTTTAGCCAATGACATCAGAATGACTTGTGGAAAAAAATCCGATGGTTTAGTATTTCCTGAGTGAATTTGACAGTTTCTGATTTGCAGCCAGCGTCTAGCAGCTATTGGAGGTATTGCAGTTGTTAGTGGTTGTGCAGTGAGTTCACCTGTCTGTGATTTCCTCCATTGTTTATATACAATCTACGAGAATACATTGTATGATAATTACATTTGCAGATTATCAGTGTTATGTCACCATTTTACCTTCAAACTTCAATCTTGTTTCCAAGTTCAGCCCAGTGTAGATACACAGCATTCAAATAAATGCATTAAATCAGGGTTGTCAAAGACATTTTAGTCACATGCAGCCCAATTTGATCTCCTATAAATAATGATTTTTCTTTTTCTTTTTGTTGCTCTGTTGTTCCTCATAGTGCTGACTTCTCTCCCCTCTATATTTGATAACGGTTTGGCTACATTATAAATTGTCAATATACACATAACTTATTATCTCTAGGCTGTGGACTCTTCACCCTGATTTCAGATCAGATTGACAGCCTCCTCCACATCAGCAACAGTCAGGTTCATGATTTCCTGACATACAGAAGCACAGCCTCTTCCTCTGCTGTTTCCTTTGAGACTCTATTTACAGATACTCAATTAGTCATGTATATTTGATGTAAACATCTCAGTTTACTGTGACCTTTTAATACCACCACGTCTGACTCAGTCACTTTTAGATCTGTGCTCAAGCTCCTCGATTTATTTCACTGCGGTGAGCTGAAGGCTGACACACAGTGTGATGATGGATGTGTTTGATGTCAACAGAAGCTATATTTTAAAAGAGAAAAAAAAATATATATATATACAGCTTTTGAGTTTTCATTCCTATATTTGCGTGAATGAATGACACAAGAAGAAGTCCACAAAGTACATTTCAGAAAAGAAAGACGAGGTTTTGGGTCGTCAAACTCGGCCTGCCACTCCCTATTTGTGTCTCCCCATCTTTCCATCTCCAATCACAGTATTTTTTCAGATTTGAAATTCCCTGTGGAAAAGCTGTCAGAACCTTTCTCTTCTGCCCATCTTCCCCAGTATGTTATTCCTCAGACCTGTTATCACCATGATTGTTTCATTTTTCATCCCCTAAAGACTGAGCTGTGGCAGAGTTGGTCCTTGGTGAAGTTTCAGTGTGGAAAGCAGCTGCAGACACTTTTTTTCTCCCCGACACCTTTTGATTCTAGTGTTTCCTTGTGAATAAAACAGTGAATGAAATCCATAAATAACACAGAGAGCAGGGATTCATCCTCGTGGCAGCTGTACTTGTACAGCACGAGTTCTCACAGGATGAAGTGATGACATAATCAAAGGCGATTAATGTGTAATCAGCTCCTCTTTTGGTGTTTACATAGTTAGTTGATATGAATCTCTTGTAGACACAAGAGCACAAATGTAAAGTGTTTCTATAAAAAGACTGGAGGTCTGGCTGATATATTCAGTCTTGTCGTCGTACAGCAGAATAAATTTGAGGCCAGCATTATATTATTGTATATCAATCTAAATATCTGAAGGGCCTTGAAATTTGTTTACAGTACCGAATACTTGAAATCATCCCGAGAGGCCCGACTGTGGACACACACAAGCTGTAAACACAACACTGAAATGTTTTAATCCTTTAAGTTGATATGGCAAATTTCAGTAAACGCTCACACATGAAGCAGATAGGAAACAACACTGCCACATGTGGAGTTTTTGACCACCTGGTGAACGAAAAATATTCATGCAGTGTTTTTGCGTCTCAAAAAGTAAAAATGTGACTGCTAAATGCTCCACTGTGTTCCTAACTTTGTCACTGATGTTGACTGTCTGTGGGGGTTTTTAGGGCTTTTTCACTGAAAACAGCTGCCTGCTGCGTCTTAAAATAACAAAACAGTCGAGTCGCAGCCATAAAACCAAAATAATTTCTCACTCTAAGGAAGTTATGTTTAAATTTACAGCTTTTTCCTGCTATAGTATCACATGATTGCTGTAACTGCACTCTTTTGGTACTGCCTTTTTGCACAGACTTGCATGCATGCACTTCCTGTAGTCCTGTATCAGTGTGTACTATCAGTGTAGTCTCATGCAGTTCTGTATCTCCATGCTCCTGCAGAGTTTTGTCTTACTTGAAGCTTGTCTTGGCCTAAGTCACCACAACCAACACCTCTTACATTCATGCAGTCATTTTCTCATTGCTACTATAAAAATATTGATTATAGCAGCTTAACAAAACAACAAAAGAAAAGCTTTGTACTGTTACAATAAGACACAATCGCTGGGCTCGATCTTGACGCCCATTGTTGGTCTCCTGGGACGAGCGCTGCTGGTTCTCTTATCATCCAGGTAAGTAAGAGCAGTTGCTTGTATTACCCCAACATCTGAAGAATAAATCAATCTCAATTTCAAGAGCTTGAATAAAAAACCCAGCAGGGCTTTGTGTCCAGAGGAGTAAGACTGAAAAACAAACAACATGCAACACTGCAGCGTGGTTGGATTACACAGTGAACGGCTTGTTCCCGAGTGGCTGTTTGAGAAGGAAATATACATGAAAGTCACAACTACAAAATGCATGTTTTTCAGTGGTTTAAAAACAAAAAATATTTTCCTTGGTTCAGTTTTTTTGTCTGTGTCCTAATTTCCCAATGAGCTTGTTATTTTCATTATATTTTTTAAATCCACTTTATTAACACAACAGATTATTTAATTAGTCAATCAACACAATCACTGCTCAATTATAAAGTCTAACTCTCACTACTGCTACATATCTTTAATGTTACTGTGAGGGAGGACTGAATCACTTCAGGTTTTTGGATATTAGTTTATAAAGAAATCAGAGTATTTTGAAGATGTTAACCTGTAATCTGAGGTATTTTGATGTACATTTCCACTGTGGTGTGACATCTTATTAGCTAAACAACTGATCACTTGAGAATATGCTCAGCAGGCTAACTGATAATTAAAAAACAAACATTAGCTCCGGTCCTAATTCATATCATAACCTCTGGCTTGGACTGACTTATGGTATGTTGCATAGACTGAATCAATAAACACTAATTATGATTTAATTATTTTTAAATTACCTTGTGAAAAGCCTGTTCTTTAGACCTTTAAGAAAAATTATCAATCTGACAGACACTGTGTGTAATTTATTTAAGTACTGCTCCATTGCACTGTCTTTGCTAATTAGGCCTACAGCCTGTGTGCATAGCCTGCCGGATACATGTGGACAGAGCTCATGGATAATTTGTGGTGATTTCTCAAATTAAACTTTGACAAATAGCTCATCTGTGGCTGAAGCCTCACATCGTCACCACACATAAGAACTCATCCATTGATCCATTACTGATTTGACACAGTGACTGAGGATTCCCGCTCCCAGGAATTCCTCCCTAATTTATGAAGATAAGAAGACACACAGGCGTAAAGAATGAACAACACTTGAAAGCTCCACAAAGTAACTGATGGAGGAGAGAAATATAAAGGGGGTGAGAGTGTTGGACAGGATAAGAGAATGACTGTACGGCTGTTATATCCTTTGAAGAAACTCTTTGTATCTCAGCTTTGTACTTGACATAAATGACAAACACAGACGATCAGTGTGTTTTTCTGTGTGTCTGTCTTTTTCTATCTCTCTCCATTCTCCTCTTGTTGTTGTTTTTTGTTTTTTCAAACTACCAGCAATCCAATCAAGATATTGGCAACACAGTGGTGGCTGTGCTGCGTCCCTGCCCAGATGGAATCAAATCTAATACCTTTGTAATGCTTCAGACTCTGTAGGCCACAGCAGCATTGTTGTGTGTGTATGTGTGTGTTTGCGTGTGTGTACGTGTTTGAATTTCACTACGAACCCCGCCGTAACTCTGTGCCGCCCCTGCAAATATCCTTCGGGTAACCCTGTAGTTGGCGAGGTCACACAGTCATCAGACGGGATCAGGGTGAAAACAGCTGGGGACGTATTTGTAAAGCTGCTCAGAAGTACGCTGCTGATCAGGGGTACTAGTCAGGTCATGTGACCCAATAAACCTCCCTCTGGCTTTAAAGGACAGACAGACCGAGACTGGTCTCCGATCAGATTCTGAGAAGCTGATAAAAGCTGATTAAGAGTGATTTTTTTTTTTTTTTTTGTGGGTGGGGCGAGAGGCAAAAACAACAACAACCTTAAATTCAGTGAGATTACACAGACTTGCATCACAAAGATATTATTAGATTTCATAGTTTTAAATCCGGAGACAGAAATCCAAACATAAAACCGTAGCCACCAAATACTTTTTAAAAGAATCAGATGTCAAATAACAAAACACAACCATTGTAACAGTGTGAAACAGGTCACTCATATGAACCTGCAGAGAGTTACCACCCAATTCTGCAGCTCCTCTGGGCTCCTCAGAGCTTTATAGCATGTTTCACCTCATTGATTAGCTGTCTGACCAACAACTTTACTGTTTTCGTTCACTCTCAGGGCTCGGTTAGTGTTTCCAGGCAGCTGTTTTCCATGAAAAACCCCTGCAACAAATCCAGTGTACACCCCCTGCTGGGGCCCCACATGGCAAACAGACGCAGTTAGCAACTCGCTGATTAACATAACGAAGCATTTAACAGCAAAAGAGCTGAGATATTTCCCGGAAGAAAAACAGAGCTCAACCAACGAGAGTGTTGCATTTCGGTAAATCGGGTAATTTGGAAACACAACTACGTGAATGAGGTTGCTGCATCATAGCTGGGTGTGTAAAAAGCCGGGTGGTTTGCTAATAAGTTATTTATATCAACCAAAAAAGGGGTGATATATAAGAACTTTGTAAAAATGATCAAGAAAATCAATTGCAGCTTCAAAGTTCATAACCTTACGAGGTAATAGTGAAGACTGGCATCAAAGGGACAACAACAATGCTGCTACATTGTATTTTGAAAGGACAGGATTACAGACTCATACACTTGTAGGGTATAGGGTGAAGTCCTGCGTGGCGAACTTCCATTAAATGATCATCAACACCCCCGCCACTCTGATGTCTAATTATAGATTTCATTATTTCTTGGCCTCTCATGCATCACTTACCAGCAAGACAAATTCTTACACTGACAGCTTTGGACAAATTCGAAGATTTAGCAGCAAATTGACCTTTCACGACTCCCACACTGTCCCGGGCAAGAACAAATGGGCCCATCTGCATTTGTATAATGATGGATGGAAATAGGCAGCCATCGCTGAATGTCTTTAAAGTGTGGTCAACTGAAATCAGTGTGCGCAGAGGCCAAGCTAACAATTCCTCAGTACTGCGAGTGCAGCGTGTGAAATCTGCATCAACTGTCAGCGAGTTTACCCAAAAGCAGCAAGCAACAGCAATCTTTGTGCACGAGTCTCCTGAGGCATGTGGAAATTCAGTGATTGTCAAAAAAAACAAAAAAACAGCAAGCTTTCCTCTCTGACCTCGTCTCCTTTCAAATGTCAACAACAGAAACTCAGTGAGAAGAGGCCGACACTACAGTCAGGTTATTCCCTCTGTCACTCTACCTGCTCAGGTAATCACAGTAACACAATTGTGAGTGTGTGGGTGTGTGTGTGCACTATAATCTCAACAACAATGGCGGCTTTGACTACAGAGTGTAGCAATGGTGTTGAGCGTAGTGGGACAGATTCAATCAGTGTGAAATGACTGACAGCTCCATGAATGTCATGTCATGAACTGGTGGCTGCTGACATAAATGACCTGTCACTCACACAAACACACACACGTGCCTGTATTGTACATACACCCTTGTAAAATGTGAAAGTGGAGGTATGTGTGTGTGGTTTGGTGGGTATTACTTATGTTGTGGGGACATACATCTGTTTCCACCATCACCTTACGAGCACCTTATGGCAACAAAAAGTAATTCCCGATAATGTGAATATTAAGGTAAACTCATCTTTTAAGGACAGAAATTATGGTTAATGTTAGAAAATAAAGTCTCTATGAAAAAATACAAGTCTCTGTGATGTCCTCTGAAGTCCTGGAAACTAGAAATTGTGTGTGAGTGTGTGCAGTGAATGACAAGCCCCCCCCCATATTTAACAGGTATATGAAATGTAAAGAGACTGTGCCTCCCTCAGCAGAATACACAATGTGGGTCCAGGCTGTGTGCTGTGTCTGCAGCAGCGCAAATGAATGTTCGTTTAAGGATTATTCAGGGGCGAGTTTTCTGTGAATCTGTAATAATAAAACTACTGGAGTAGCCGGGATCTAAAATTAGACTTCCAATATACCCACAACGTGACACTCGCTCTTGTGAAATGATATAAATTGCTTTTTAAAGGTCAAAGTGAAGCCTATTGCTCTCTTAAATTGGCTCCATATAAAGGTCTCATTAAATAACATTTTTATTTCCTAACTGTGATGTATTTCTTGTTTGTCCGGGAATGGCTCTGAACTTCTTGTTAAACTTGTAATGACAGATTTTAAACTAAGAACAAAACACCTTTATATGGTAATAAAACAACCAGATGCTTTCAAGTACTGGATGTGTAAGTCCGGCTGCGACATGATTACCGTATTTTCCGGACTATAAGCCGCTACTTTAAACACTGGTGTTGCTCAGTATCGGCGGCACGGAGCTTGCTAGCTTGTAAAACGCTAACGAGCTCATTTAGTGTCGTCACATCAGACCTGGTCAGAGTGGACCACATGAAACTGTTCGAATAAATTCAATAGCGGCTTATACACAGGTGCGCTCAATAGTCCGGAAAATACGGTATTCATTTGGAGTCATGTTTCTGTCCAACTGGCAAAGTGACTCCAATATTAACTCTCTTTCAGGTCAGTTGTTCTCCTGAGGGAAATATCTGGCTGTGGTGCTGCTAAATGCTCCAGCGTGTTCACCACCTAGCTGCAAATTGGTGTGTGTGTCACTGGTGTTTGGTGGGGGGGGGTTCAGAGGCTTTTCCACAGGAAATAGCTGACCAGCAGCTAAAACGGTGAGCTGAAAGTCCCAATAAAGCTCCTTAAAGCCGAGCATCGCAGCAGATTCAGGTGATAATTCAGTGTAGCTTAATCACTCCAAACAGCCTCTTTGGTTAGGATTGGGTTAGGTTGTTAGAAAATATAAATGCCAGTATATTTAGGAAGAGAGAAGCAGCAGAAGAGACTATCACCAGTTTTAATTACCATGTGCAAACATCAATCACAAAAATAAATAAGATCGGCTCCATTCAGTAGTTAACCAGCAGCTCAGGGTACAAATATGGATACATACAGCTAAAAAAAATCTAATAATCAAACTATAATTGTTGCCTAGAAACGCTCCAAACACTGTGACACAATGGATGTATAATAAAGCTTTTTTTCTGTGTGCAAGAAGCGACAATAAGCTTGCCTATTGTCTAATTCCATTCATTTTTTTTCCTAATGTGCAATCAGTGCAGCTCTCCATCCCAACCCCGCAGATACACCAATCGGCTCTGCGCTGTGCCACCATGGTAACTGGATTAACGAGCGGCGGTGCAGCTACAATGGGATGTCAAGATGATAAATGACAGTCTGTCTGGCACCAAATCTGTCTCCTAATCTCAGCTGGAAAACAAAGGACGTGGCTGGGAGACAGCTGAGATGAATGAATGTGTGAATGAATGAAACATTATGAGTGTGTGTGTGTGTGTGTGTGTGTGTGTGTGTGTGTGTGTGTGTGTGTGTGTGTGTGT
>OOFC01015577.1:0-27265 GCA_900323345.1 Pseudochromis fuscus | reverse complement strand
TTAGTTGCCAGATATGCCACTGTTGCTTGTTTGTCTGCTGACATCCTGTAGTGCACCATCAGCAGAAACCTGTGTGTGTGTGTGTGTGTGTGTGTGTGTGTGTGTGTGTGTGTGTGTGTGTGTGTGTGTGTCTCTCAAATACCAGCAGGTCAGGGTGTACAGCTGCCGGAGCACAAGACCAAATGGAAAACCGTGTTTTTGCATATGCTGCTTACTGTCAGCATGTACGATATGATCTGTGTAACAAGCAGCTTCAGGTGGGCGCCACCTGTGTCCCTGCAGGAGCACCTGGTCGATCCCGCTGCAGGGGTGTCCCCTGGGTGTCCCCTGGGTGTTCCTGTGGTGTGTATTTCTCTGCTTGCTTGGTACAGTCATCAGATGTGTTCAGCGTGGGCACACACAGCTTCACCACAAATTAATCTCTGCCCCTTCACAAAACATTTGGTTCCCGACATTTGATTTTGTGACCATAACTCACTGCGGTTGTTTGGTGAACTGCTGCAGCTGACAAGCTAACCACAAGCTTGTTAGCCAAACTCATAGAACTTTGGTTTTCCTTTTATTGACTTCTACTCCCTGTAACCAGTCTTTTATTCATTAAACATGCAGTGCAGGACCTCTGTCTCCCTCTTCAGGAACTGACAGTAATTACACAGCACTGCTAACCAAAAATGAACCACCAACTTCAGGCTCTCCTATTCTGCTCATTTACAGATCTATATTTTCATTCTGGAAATTCATTAGAGCATGTTTGCATGATTCACAAATCCTTAATATTCCTATAGTGGCCCGTACATGCAGCTCTGTTCATCCACAGACTGCGAGGGGCTGAGCTCCTGTGTCCGCTGTGTCTGCAGCAGTTTGCGGTGTAAAGAAATCTGAGCTGTGCTGGTGACAAAACTGATGGAGAGGATTCAGAGCATCTACAACCTGAGCTTTATTGTGCATATGTTTACCTCATTATTTCAAATTATGGTCAAGTTTTATATAAATATCTCACAATGACAGAAAATAAGGAAAACAGCAGAGCAGGTCCCTTTAAATGAAAGTAAGCAGTCGAGACAGCTTGTTGTTGGTTAACAATGCAAATTCGCAGGTCAAAAGTCTCCAGTTGCACAGTGGATGTTTACTGTGGATTTACTTCCACAGAAACAACTGAAAATCTCACAGTTTCACATGCTGCTGTTGTTCGACCTTTACTCTGAGAAGTCCTGAGAGAAAAAATGATTGTGTGGGCAATAGATGAAGACAATCCATGTGCACATGTTCCTGCTATGCAGAGACTCCTACGTTTCTGTTCCTTTCGGAGGGGGTCAAAGGTCACAGATCTGCACAGCAGGGGAGACTCCCAGCTCCCCAGCAAGTGGGCCAGTCTGGATGCAGCTCTCCTACCCCCCACCCCTGCCTCCTCCTTTTAACCTCCCTCTTTTGCTTCATTTTCGTCCAAACCTGGACTCAGACACACTACTTTCACTAAAAGCCGCGAGCCAGCGTCTGTGCTCTCCGATCAAAGTGTGAGACGCGCAGCCAGACTGGTGGGACAGGATGACAGAGCGGCGCTGCAATCTGTTACCCACACAACCATCCAATAAAAAAAAAGGAAGAACGGGATGTGATGGATTCTGTGCACTCCTGAGAGAGAAGACGGAGCGGGACGGGGTCTGATGAATGAATTCTGGCCGTAGAAAGTCAAACGACCTGCCAGCACCCTGACAGCTTCAATTTGTTCTGTTTAGTTGCGGAGAGAGTTTTGGTGAAAAATATCAATGATGCGCTGAAGGAAAATTCAATTTCTTTAATGGAAGCGGCGTTGCCAGATCTCGCTCTTATTACTCATTTTGAGTGGTCTTCACTTTACAAAGACTTTCTGCGTTGGCCACTGTGAAGTTTTCTCCCACTGCAGGGCCAACACAAACAGAGGGACTGTTCTGAGCTGACACCACTACACAGTACAGTCTGACACCCTGCACTGTGAACACTTGGTTAATTAATGACAGCACAGACCCCGTGCTGATTTGCAGGTTGCTCACAGACGGCATGAACATCTCCAGGACGGGAAAAGCTTCATATGCAACATGTACATCTGCTGCTCAGCCTATTAACAGAACAGAGCGGTGGACCGACCAATGAATTTTAGGAACTATTTTGCTTCCAGAATTTTTATTTTTTTATTTTCTCTCTTTTTCTCAGTATCAGGAGCACTGGGCTGTACCAAAAGGCTTAGCAGCATTCCTCCGTGGCTGACAGCTGACAGCTAAGCCCTCAGTTAATAACTAATCCTGCCCTAATGCCTTCAGCGTGATTGGTTCGAGCTAATTACACTCACAGCCTTCCCTGGGAGCTGAATGGCTGACTGAGCAGGGCGGGGCGGGGCCGAGGTAGAAGCTGTTTGGTCCAACACAGTAAAGGTTTTGATGGTGAAGCTCAAAGATTAGGCTGAAAACTAAGCAACTATTTTAATAACCAGTTAGTTATTTTAAATCTATTAAAGCTGGCTTATCAGCCAGATGTATTTTACCTTGGTTTACACTGTAGTAGCTTTAATCGTACATCACATAAACATCCAAACATGGGGAAAACATTTTTGTTTTATTTATTCTGTAATGGTCTGAACAAACTGAAGATTAAAGAGGGATGAAATGTAGACTGTTTCTAAAAATGGACGAAGCACTGCAAAAACGTGCAATACTCCCGATAGCCAATAGTTGCTGGTTCCAAAAACTTGACTTCAATTCAAAAATGTTGAGCTATTTTGGTTGACAAATTGATTCAAGGAAATGCACAGTCACACAAAAAAACACATAGAAGCAAAAAGCACCTTTCCAGAGCATGTGATTTTCATGGGAATCATATAAACTAAATTAATTAAGTTCAATGAAGTACAAAAGGAGATGTGGCAACCAGCCGCCCAGAGAGACCATTACTCTAAATGCCTTAGAGATCTCCATAAGGGATCCTGTACAATGAAGCAGAGGGACTGCAACCTTTTGAGCTATTAGAAGCATTTACTAGACAGCAATGCTACAAAGACAACAGGCAGAAACAGAGAGAGATGCACCAAAGGCAGTGAACCACAGCTGAGTTGTGGATGCTGCGTTTCATGGATGGGACATTAACTCTAACTCTCAGGGACTCAGGAGGGAGCAGCACAGTGTCAGTGGAAGATGAAGCCACGAGAAGCAGCCATAAGCAGCTTCCACAGGATCCTCTGATATGAAGTGGACACTGGCAGACACTACACAGAGCAGAGTGTCACTGGATCTTTGACAGAACCCTCTGTGGGTCAAACCAAATGTGGTATTCCACTGGTTACTAATTTGGTGTGAAAGGCCTATTAGCTACACATATCAGTTCTCAAAAGCAACACTGGAATAGCTACCAGCCGAGACAGTCCTGCCAACTGACACTTCCAATCCATGTTTGTTTTTAGCTTCACACACGACTATTTTCTTTAGTGTAGCGTTACTTCACACTGGACAGAAGGGATGTCATTGTACCTCTGTGAACACATTACCAGGCAGCAGAACTTACATCATATAAGCACATAACCACTTTGGGGCAGCTATTACACTTTAAAACCAGCTATATATAAAGAAACCCCAGCAGATATCTCAGTGTTTGGAAGTGGTCAGGCAGGCAGCTGGCTGTGGTTCATAGCAGGATATTAATATTCACTCAAATCTTCCTGCTAATCTGCTCTGTTTATGTGGAAACACAGAGAGAGCCTCGGAGGAGCTCTGAGGGCTGAAGGACTGACTCCCTACACTTTTTAAACAGAACGATAACATCTAGAATAATTAGGAGAGCATAATATTTTAAATTAGGAAGATTACAGAACAATACAACCATGTATGAGCACACTGTATCAGTCCATCTTTGGAGGAAAATTAATATAAATTATTCAAGAAGGATCGTGGTCTGACTGAAAAAAGTAAATGGACGATGTGAGAATGTTTAACATCTGATTCTAAAACCTTGGAGCGTTAAAGTGCTGCTACAACTGCCTTCACGCTTCTGGTATCAGGGATTTCACCAGATGTTGGAAGCTGGCTGCAGGGACTTTGCTCCCCCTTAGCCCCGACTACATTAATGAGGCTGGTCCTTGATGCTGGATGATAAGGCATCTCGGGCTCCACTAAAAACACCTTACAATTTTTAATGTGGTTCAACATAGCTCAGCGTTCATGTCAACACCAGGAGCACACACTTCCCAGAGTGCAACTTGTCTGAACGTCAGAGGTTACGGTTGAGGTAGTAACGGTGGTGTCAAGCAGAGATAAGGAGTGGGATATAAAGGTCAAACTGGATCAACTACTTCTTCTGGATCTGGCTCTGAGAGTCAGAAGCAAACCACACATATCACTGTGTGTTGTACAAGGACGATGTTTGGTCTCACTGCTAGGGAGACAACAACCCACCACTGCCTATAAAATAATTTATTAATAGTGACATTTTCAAAGGGCTCCATACAGCCACCATTTGTTGCATTTAGCAATCTGACTGCTAGCCTATGGGATGAAGTGACCATATTTGGATATGAGGGGAGAAGGGAGGAGGTGGGGCTGACCCTGGAAACCGAGGACACTGTCCAATGTTTATGAGACTCAACTGACTTGTGGAAAAAATCCATTGACTGTTACAATTGAAAATGACCATTTTTGAATTGAAGTCATTTGGAGTCAGCATGTAGTGGCCATCAGGAGCACTGCACTTTTTTGCATTGTCCCCACTTGCTTCATCCATTTTTATATACAGTCCATGTTTCAAACCAACTGGCTAATTAGCTTAGCATCTATTACCAGCACTCTTGGTGATGTAAAAGCTCATTCTGTTTTGCGGTGTTGATATCTACAATAAAAAAACATGCATGGACCAAATGACATGATGTATTCTGAAGAAATGAAATAAGTAATCTGACTAAATTCTCACCCATGCTTGAGATATGTCCTGACAGTCCTGATAACTCACTGTGATCTGTCAGCACACTCCTCCATGTCTGGCAGTAAGTACAATACCATCTAGTGACAACTTCAGACTGCCCCCACCCTTTCAGCCAATCAAATGCTAGCATGCCTAAAGTGGTCGTCTTGGAAGCACAGCCCCTGGGAGGGCACTTCAGAATAATTTAATATGACTTCACTCCAAAGACCCAACAACTTTGCTCCAATATTGGTAGTGACATGTCTTTACCATCCATATGTAAACCTACAGCATCAGTCGGCACTAGGGGGTCCAGGCCAAACTATGAATAACCCTGGGACTGCTATATTTTCATGTGACGGTACACTGGCTATTAAAGCGAGCCAGTGCAGCAACTCTAACAGAACTAATTACTCTGTTGCTGTATTTTAAATAGCATTAAATTGTGCTAATACAAGTATTTTTTAACTGTCTTATGTGCAGTTGCTTTTCAATTCTAATGAACCTGACTGGAGCCTGAACCGCAGGTCACTTCCACTCTGCAGCAGAACAAAGCTGGGGCATTGTGGCACTTTGTGTACATTTTCTCCTCGAGCTGTCTGCTTTGCCAAGTCTCTGCTGTCTCCGCACATCACTGAGACTTCCCATGAGTCTTTGTTGCCTGTGAGAGGTGAGGAGAATGTAAGCACGTCCACATCTCCTCTCCTTATTTATCTTGGTGACACATGTGCTGCACACTCGCAATCACGCATTGTGCTGAAACACACACACATACACAAAAACACAGGAAAAATCTCACTAATCCAGCAAACAGCAGTACTTAGTACTTCTTGTTTTAGTGGATTAGGTTGCAGAAGAAGCAGATTACATGCAACAGTAAAGTTTCTGGGTTGGCTGTGTTGCTGTATTAACATCTATTATTCTCTTATAGTGCATCCAGCATATATGTGCGTGTGTGTGTGTGTGTGTGTGTGTGTGTGTGTGTGTGTGTGTGTGTGTGTGTACTCTGCTTTTGACCATATGTCTGCACTAAGAGGATTAGGCAACTACCTAGCTTCCCCACAACTCACAGATAAACATGTGTGTTCATTTGGTCAATTGTTTAATTGTTTTGGAAGTTCATAAATAGCCTTGTTTGCTCGTAGTGTTTTATCAGTTTATTTATTTTCTTTAAAGCAACACCAACAAATGAACAAGAAACCCACTGTATCTGTTGTTTATCTTACTACATGAATGCTGTGTGACGTTCAGGTTTTCTACACGGAGGTGAAGAATGGCCGTCTAGTGGGTACAGCATCCATCATGGAGGTACCTCTCAGTCTGGACATGTTGACCACTGTGAGTACACACTGAGACGTTTGCCTGTAACAAGTGTTGCATCTTCAAATGTAGGACATTTTATTGTGACAGGGCCAATGAAATACTTGCAGTGCTACATTGAAGGGCCTATAAAAGCAGTATTATTTCAAGAATTAGAAAAAACTTTTGAAATGATTTCACGTTACTGTTAATACCAAAAATTGAAAAGATTAATTAAATGAACCACAAGTAGTGTTTTTGTCACCAAAGATAAAGATTACACATTATCACATAACATCTGCCATGAATATGGACACTACACTTTAATTTCAGTCAGGTCCATGTATAGCGTCCTATTGTAATAATAACGAGAGGACTAAAATTAATATGAAAATAGTTCTGAGCAAATATACATCTGCCTCAGCAGGTCGAACAGTTTGACTTTTAGAGATTTATTCAGACTAAGCTTCGTCTCCTGGTTTATAGATGGCAGAATACATTTTGCAGGTTAGTTTGATTATTCACATTATCACAGCTGGATCATTGTGCACACTGTGAAACTATATATGTACATGAGCCTCTGTTCTTATTTCCTCAAAGGGGCAATTTGACGGACAAGCAAGCTTTGTAAGTATGATTTGCCTGCCACCACAGCTTTTAAAAAATATATATGTATTTCTTTGCTGTGTGAGAAGTTGCCTGCTTTATTATCATGGTTGACATTTATGGGTAGATTTGATTTAATCCCTAATGAAGTAATTTAGTCCAATCTCTCTATTTTCCCTCTTTCCTTTTTCTCTTTACCTCATTATCTACTGTCTTATTTCTGTCCCCAACGTGATCCTTTCTTGCTTCTTTTCCAATGTCCGTCATCAAAATGCACTTCCCAGGACGTGGACGTTAGTAACCTGAAGGTGAACACCAAGTACCGAGTGAGTGTTGGAGCGTATGGTTGGGCAGGGGAGGGCCGACCCAGCATGCCTCGAGACGTCAGCACTGCTTCACATGGTAAGAATATGTGAGTAGCAGGAGTACATTTGTCTGCCACTTTTTCAGCAGTAGTATTGTTATTATCTTTTTCTGAATTCAATTTTCTTTCTCTGCCTTCAGAAATGTGCATGCCCCCTTCACCTCCCACTCAGCCTGTTGTCGTGGCTGTTTCTGACACGGAGCTGGCGTTGTCCTGGCAGCAAGGAGAGAGCGAGGGAAGTGCACCTGTACTCCACTTCCTGGTGGCGTACATCAGGTCGGTGAGAGCTGACTGATCAGCTTTATGAGGCTTTATGTTTAAACATTAGCATTGTGTTGAGCAGATAAACACAGAAAAGATATTAGAGCAACCAAGATAAACTCTCAGGTAACATAAATAAAATGCACGATGCTCAGCTCTCAGGAGCCTGAGGAAGAGAGAAGCACTAGAAGTTTAAGATGGGCTCTGAATTTGCTTTTCAGATACACCTGCACTGAAATACCAGCCTCAGCAAATAGAAAACAATCTACATTTTTTTGCCATGAGGACCCAACAGTGCTGCAAAGGTTCAAATCAAAAATAAGGCTGAAAAATTCCTTAAATTTACAGAGCCCCTAGAGGGACATGAAGAAAAAAAATGATGAGGAAGGGAAAAAAAAAAGTGCTGGTATCTAGTGCGCCCCAGATAACTATCTTCAGCCACAGGTGTTCTGCCACTTTAAGGTGGACCGGGAAATTCAGCCTCTTCTGTATACCGGAAATGCTAACACGAGATAGTTATCTCATGCGCACCAGATAACTATCTTGTGCGCACGAGTTAGCATTAGCACACAAGTTAGGATTTCCAGTATACAGAAGACTGAGTTTCCCGGTCCGCCTTAAAGTGGCATAACGCCTGTGGATGGCGGTGTTCAAGCTAATTCATGAACTGAAGATTTGAACAAATTAAGCATACTCTTCTGTATACCGGAAATGCTATCTTGTGCGCACCTGAAACTATATCATGCGCACAAGATAGTTATCTGGTGCATACTCGATACCAGCGCTTGTTTTTCTCTCTCCATCAAAAAATATTTTTTCTTCATGTCCCTTTAGGGGCTCCGTATAAATTTGAGCATTTTTTATCTTTACTGTACAGATGTACTAGAAGTGGTACATCCATTTGTAGATATAATTCATCCATTATTTTTTTAATTTGTTATTTTAACTATTTTTATTTATTTATTTTATTAAATAAAAAAATATTCATCCATTAAAGTTACTAAGATAGCAATTACAATGTTATATGCAGTATAATATAATATAATATAATATAATATGATATAAGCCTCTGTATTTAGACTTTTTGCATCTCCTCCTGGTTAAATAACTATAACACAAAATACACAGCTCTCATTTACAGTGAGGTTTTTGCTGGTCTGTTCAGTGTAACATTTTTGTGTGTTAGGGTCACTTGAGACATGAGAATGAATGAATTTCATTATCCGTCCAGTTGTGTGGACCCTCACACAAAGACACACACACATATTAAAGACCTCCCATGTCTAGACGGGGCCTCCACTCTCCACAATGTAACGGAAGTTGAGGTCAGAAATAATTTGCACCGAGTCCTCTGATGATTTACACAGACATAGATTTTTAAGAAATATTTAAAAGAAAATACAGAAAAAAACCTTCATGGTGCTGAGATGATACCTTGTGACTGAGCAAAGACAGACGAAGAGCAAGAGATTGAAGCAGATAAACTGTCACTTACTGTGAGCGAGTTGACATGAATCAGTGTCTGTTTTTGCACACGGAGGCTTTTCTCCACACAAAAGGGCCATCTCAGAAATCTCTCTGTCCTCACATCAAAAGAGGTCCCAGTGAAGAGACACATTGAGTGTTGTTTAAGAAGACGCTATTCAACAGATAGTTGTGCCTCCAGGCTCCCAGATCAGCACACAAGTATGACCGGAAATCATATCAAATAAAGGTCATCAGTTTAGCTTCTGCTGTAATCTTTGTTTTGTTTTTTAAGCAATGCTCTGACTAAATAAAAAGATATTACTGGAAGACTTAATGGGCCTCAGAAGTTGTAGCAATCTCAATCAATTTCTCATTTTGTTTTGTTTGAAACAAATTTTTGTGGCTTTGAATTATTCAGACCTACTCTGACTCTTTGCAGTCAGTCTTGAGAGATTTTTTTATTCTTAGGGAGGTAAAACAGCAGGAGAAACACAATCAAGTGAAAGATTAAAATTTTGAAACATTGTTCCCAAAAACAGTCTTAAAACAATTACTGTAAGATAAGATGTTTTGAAAGGTTTTTTTTTTATAAATTTAATCCTCAACAGTAGCTTCATGTTTCCTTCCATCACCTTTTATTTTCAGGCCAGAAATGGACACGGAGTGGACGTATATTCGTGAGCCCATTGAGACTAACTCCATGGTTCTGAAAGGGTTAATACCGGAAACAGAGTACCAGTTTGTTGTCCGGGCGGTCAACGTGCATGGAGTGAGCCCACCTAGCAACATCAACAGCCCCGTGCGCACTCTCGGTAAGCACTCAAACCAAAATGTTAATCTCTGAGCCGTGAGAGCTCAGCCCGAGCCCCCAGGAAGTCTGGTTCTGACCACATTTCAAAACAAACTCACTTTACTTTCAACAACACACAGAACTAAACACACTATGTATATGTTTTACATCACCAATGTTATCCCCACAGTAAAACATTTACTATGTCCAACCACAGTGTAAACGCCAACGTTACCGTGGAGACACATTTTCTCCCAGCATCAGTTTTATTCAAACTTCTTTTGGTTATTTGAATCAACATTTAGCCTGAATGAGACCAATGGACATTAGAACTATACATTATTCTGAAATCTTGTCATTTTTAATGTCTTTTCTTTTTAAAAAATTCCTCAAATTTTCCTTTTTTTTTGTTGAAGACCATTCATTTCCTGATGAAAATGAATGAATGCAGTTTTTTCCAGTCATGTTCTCCAGGAAGGTGTGTGTGCAGTGTGCCTCTCAGCATTTGCTTGAATGTAGGGCAACAACTGACAGTGTGTCAGTGGGTTTTTGTGACCAGAGCCTTGTATGATGGAGATGTAGAGCAACAGAGTCACTTACATTATTATTTTTGAAGTGGCCGGCTGCTGGTGGTGCACGAGGGGGATGGTCTGGACTGATTGATATTAAAACACACACACACACACACACATGCACACACACACACATTCACACAGGTGTTTGCCAGCCACACACATACATGTAACAATAACATCTAATGGATTGAGGACATTCACCTACAGATTTGTGGGTGTAGTGCTATGCTTGCAAATGGATGCTTGTTCATATCAGGCTTTAGTACTCTGACTATATATGGCTATTGAAATTGAACAGCCATGTAAAACACAATCACATTACCCAGAGTTATGTGACCACTCCGCTTCACACGCTATGTTAGCTGTCAATGTAAACTGCTCTGATTGAATTAGGTGCCCTAAGTCCTGCACGGCTGCTCGGAGGCAGAGAGACAACCCTGGACAGATAAACAGGGAGAGAGATTAGGTTAGAAAGACACTGTTGAGAATGATGTGAATGAAAGTTACATGAAACAAGACGAGCTGTTAGAGAGACGCAGAGGGACAGACTGACAGAAACCAAGAGATAGAGAAGCGTGGTTTCTCAGCAGGGGATAAAAGCGGGTTACGTCCGAGTCTCATCAGACAGGATTAAGGACGGGATGCCAGACCCCTTCTCTGCACATCCACACTCCTAATGCATGCATACGCACATGCACACAATACACCACTGCTTGAGTGAACAGCAGGGGTGGGCTTGACTGACTGACATACTTTTCTTGTCGCTCTCTCTTGTGTGTGTGTGTGTGTTTGTGTGTGTGTTTATAGTGGTTACAAACTGGGTGGTATGGATTGAGGGGGATTGTTACACAACAGCAGATTAGGGTTTTTTGGGCACCCCCCCTCCTCCCTGTGCACCAGCACTCGGTATACAAGATTTAATGTTATTAGGCTGTGCTAATTAGCAGTTTTAATCTTGGATTCACGCAGGCTTGTTGTTATGATTTATCTTAAAGGTGAAATTCTTTGTTATTTGAAAAAGTTGTCAGGTCTCACTCTAATTTTGTATCTCTCAACCCTCTGCATTTGACACATTAATACAATTAGGATGGATGGAGAGGCAGAAGAGCGAGGAGACGGGGGGTGGGGGTGGGGGGTGTTGTTATGTAAGCTAAGATTAGGCTTTCTCAGAGTAAGATGCACGGGAGGAGATATGGTTTGTTCATCTTTTTTCAAAGTTTTATTTTGTACTGAGTGAGTGAAAAAGAAGTTTTGATGATTCTCAGTAACACATGCAGTACATCAGTAGTTTATCATAAACAAATACACAGAATATGTAATATACACCATATTTTTATAACATTTCAATTTTTTGTTTGTTTTTAAATGCTAGCTGAAATACACTGTTAAAAGAGAAAAAGAAAAAAAAGAAAATACAATTATACATGATTACAATTAAGAAATCAGTCTATTTAAAATTATACAACCAATGCTTTGATTTTTTGATTGTCACTTATCAAAATTCTGAAAAAATATTTATTTTATTGAAATATATTATTTAAAAAAAATTAAATTCTTATACATCTGTGAATATATTTGAATTTTATTGTTTGATGCAATAAACCAACGAGTTCTAATCATTTTATTTTAGATGTAAATGATATTTGTGTTCTCTAAAAGTACAGGGAGAAATCTGTAACAGAAAACATTAAATTACAGATTTTCTTTTACAGCTTAGTTAAATGATCTGAATTATCACTTGAATGAGATCAATTAATAAATCCTTAATGCAGTAGGTTTCATATTGTGGTATTCACTGTTTGGTTTTGTCTTCTGCACACTATGAGCTCCATACGCTGCTGTTCTGTATCGAGGAGACACTTTTCAGTACGTGGTGCAGCAGCCTGGGTACAGGATAACAGGTAGACTGGGTGGGCCAACAGCAGCTGGAGTACTGTTGTCAGTTCATCATCATTATCACCATCGTCACAGTCAGTAAAACCACATTTATCACTTCAGCATCATTTGTTACAGGGAAACAGTCACAACTACATCACAACCACCACTGAGGGTTCAGCCATCGCTCTCCAGCCTCTCCTGAAGTGAACCATTGTCAACTTTGTTGTTGCTGTTGTTTGTTTGTTTAGGTTGTTTTCATTGTCCCCACTGCCTTGTTGTAACTGAAATATCATTTTCATACCTGGTGGTGATACTGCAAATGTAACACAGAGGGAAAATACAAACTCACACCACTGGTGATTCTGCATGTTTATGTAAAATATCAAGTGCATTTTAACAAACATCGACTTGTCAGATGTTCCTTTAAAAAGAAACACATTGTAGAAGATGCATCAAAGTTACTTTAAGCACAGATGGGACATGTTGCCTTAACACTGTTACCACAAGACCAGCCAAGTTACAGTCCATGAAACTGAACTTAATGGAGTTTTTGTGCTATAAAATGATTTTGAATCAAAGTTAAACATTTGCACTACCACCACTGCAGCTTCTTGTTTTCCACCATGATTGTAAGACCTGCAGTTACTGTATTTAATTCTATACTTGTACTTTAATATTCAACTGTGGACACGTTTTTCTTTGTTTTCCTGATGTCATCATACTGACTTGTCAGGAGCTTCAGACGTTGGCAGTGGTGATTATGGGCGTTACATCACGGATTCTGGGATCAAAGATGAAGACGGGTTTGACATTGATGACTCCGATTATGACATTTTTATTGAAGAGGTGGGTTCATATAAGTGGTTTAACACCTGAACAAAAACACCTGATTACAAATCAATCAAACTGTTTTAATTCCAACATTTTTTCCTTTTTATCTTCTGTTTCCTAGTTGAAGCCATTCCCAGGGATCAATCAGGACAACAGGAAGTCCCAGCTCCGTTCGCGCACTGGTCCAGAATCTGGAAGAAACGTTGTTTATCGTATGAACACCGTCGCTCCCCCCAACATTACCGCCCCAGCAGTCTCCACCTCCACCACCACCGCCTCCACCACTACGTCTGTCCTCCCAGACTTCACAGATCTGGTTTTTTCAGCCACCCCAGAACCCAGTAGCACTCTTGACACCACAACTACGCCCCCACCTACCACTACAAGGTGAGATTTGAAATGATTATTAATCTTGGTTTTGGCTTTACTGAAGGAATCTGCTTTGGACTCATAAGCAGAAACTGGATGAGGTAACAGCCTCACTTTTAAAGGCAAAGTTGGACACCTACAGATGTTCCCCTGTGGAAAAGATGATTTTTTTTCTCCTTTATCTTTCATACTTGTGTTCCTGTTGAACTGTGGTTGCAAGATTGTGTCCTCTCCTTTTTGTGTTTCCCTAAAAGCCATGAAATGTATGCAATTTAATGTCATTATTTGAAATGTCACATCAATTTAAGATGTCAGACTGCTTGTAATACTTATGCTTAATGTATTTTCACTGGTGTAAATATAGGATGACTTGGCTATTTTTCTACTGCATTTGGGAACTGAACATTGTGCTTAGGGATGGCTTGATACCACTTTTTCAGATCCGATACCGATAAGATACTGCAACATTGAGGATCGTCCAATACCGATACCATTCCGATACTGATCCAATACCTTCTTTTTCTCACAGTTAATAATACGTTTATGGATGTAATTTGCTTAATACTGACATCTAAAAACGCTGCGTTCACTGTGCAACAACTATTCTGCTCCCCTAAAGAAAGAAGGAAAATAACAACTTAAGTTAGACATAGTTATATAAACAAATCCATAGACATGGACAAAATAGTTATGTCTATGTCTGGTACCTCCTCTCCTGCGGTTCCAGAAAAGGATCTGGCTAGGTCCTAGCAGGTAGTAAAACCTTACTGGTCAGACTCGTCACTGTGTCATTGCATCATCACAGCGCAGCAGGAACATTTGTGCCCGCAAGCCGACGCAATCTGCACTGTTTTAGTCTGAATAACAAGTTTTTGCAATGTGGGAAAAAGCACTAAATAGATCGGTTTAATGTACAATAACAGCACTTTAGTGCAACGTTAAAATTTTATTTAAAAACGTCAGCTGAAAAAAAGTTGGGCTCTGAGCGCCCGGTCATGACGTGATGCAGCTCTGCAGCTTTTCTCTTCGCTCTGGTCACATGAGGAAAACACACGGCACATGGCAACCATGGCAACAGCTCACCTGTGTTTACAGTATGTCGTGCAAAGTGAAGTTGAGGATATGCGAGATATTTTGGGCTTGCGGATCAGATCGGATGGGTGCTAAAAGAAAAATCTGATACCTGATCCAGTCATTTTAGCCTGGATCGGATATCGGACCCGATACCGATCCAGTGGATCAGTTCGGACCATCCCTAATTGTGCTTTATTGTTTTGTTTTTTTTCCAAGACTAAACTTTCTAAATTTACTTCCTCTTTGAATCCACTTCAGCATCCCTGCCTCCACCACCACTACCACCCCGACCATGTCTCCCTGGAAAGGTGAGATACCTCGCGTGTACGACCTCTCCTGCGATGACACTGTGTGTCCTCCTGACAGCTTTTGTCTGAGTGATTATGACGGCGGAGGTTCACGCTGCCACTGTAACCTCGGACGACGAGGGGACACTTGCTCTGAAGGTGAGAAGTTTAGAATTTTGTGTAATTGAGGTTAAAAATCCAATCAAATGGTCAGTCTGTCTTTTGGACACGTGCTAAGTGCTGCGATAACATTGCTTTCAACCTCCAACCCACCCTTTCATCTTGCTTTTTCTACTTTGTTGTTCTTCAGTGGTGTCAGTGAACTTCCCCAGGTTCTATGGCTACTCACACATGACCTTTGAACCTTTGAAAAACTCTTACCAGACCTTTCAGATCACTCTGGAGTTCAAGGTAACACTGTGTTGTTTTTACATCTCATTTTGTTTTCAGCTCATCAAAGATAAAAATGTGTTTGAAACAGTTTCTCTGTGGTGCAGGCAGACTCTGAGGATGGCTTGTTACTGTACTGTGGAGAGAACGAACATGGCCGTGGCGACTTTACGTCTTTGGCTTTGGTTCGAGGAAAGCTTCACTACAGGTGAGGAAGAGAGTGACTCACACTTTGCTTGGACAGTGTCTCTCACTAATGGGTTTAGAGTTGACCACCTATCAAAAGTTCAAATCTAAATGTATTTAACTTTAGTACAATGCTACATACTCTTGGTCACTGCTAGTGAACTTTTACAAACATCAAAAGAAAGAAAAAACTAGATCTATGCTAAAAATGTTTTGATGGATTCATAAGTTTTATACAAATTTAAAGACATTTAAAGGAATAGTTTGGCATTTTGGAGAACACTATATTTGCTTTGTTGACTCAGATGATGAGAACATTGCTGCCACTCTCATAACTGTGCAATTAATATAAAGCTACAATCCCTGCAATGATCCACCCAGCACTGTCTCTAAAGTTGGCTAATTAACACACTGTATCCGACTAATTTAACCTGTAGTGTAAATACAACTTTATGTAGTTTGACAGGAGGTAAACAACATATATTAGTACTTTACAGATGCTAGCAGACTTTATTATCTGAGCATCTGTTTATATCTGGTTCCAGTCTTTATGCTTAGACAAGCTGTCGGCTGTAGCCTCATATTTACCATCTGAGTGTCAGAAAAATGGCATTTAGGAAATTAGAATCAAACAGGTTCAATAAGGAGACAACAAATTGAAAGAACTGAACAATATTTATTAGCAAAATAAGCATTTTTGTGGTTTAGATGATGACAGAGCACGGCGACATCCCGTATAAAGGCTTTAGACAGGACTGGACCCCCTGGAGTCTAGACATTGAAGGTGGTGGACCAGGAGGATGGAGGACTTAGAAGAGGCTCTTGATCAGGATGAGGTGGAGATGGAGGGTTGTGATTGAAATGGTCTGACAGGTAGAATTACAAATGGTATTGAGTTTCAAAGAGAAGGAGAGAAGTGCTGATTGGCTCAGAGAACACGGACCAGAAGACAATTGGACCAGTAAAGTGATGTGGGAATTATGAATGGAGTGTGACAGCGTGAGAAGGCAGAGGTGATGAAGCGATAATTCAGACCAATATCCCAGAATGAAAGGGAAAAAGTAGAGTCGCCAAGTAGAAATAACATTTGCCTGTTGGATTTTTTTCTCTGCAGGTTTAACTGTGGCACAGGAGCAGCTCAGATTATCAGTGAGAGTCGCATTGTTCTGGGTCAGTGGCACACAGTAACCGTCTTCAGAGATGGGATGAGTGGCTGGCTCCGTTTGGACAACGACAATCCCATATCTGGGCGGTCACCGGTAACAATTACACAAATGCATATTCCTCACCTTTCATTGTATATTTGTGTTAATAACATAAGTTTTGTCAACAAATAATACTGGCTTCTCAGGAGTTGGAAGTAGTGAAGAGTGTGTTTCCAGCTACTGAAGACGATGCACGTTTTGTTCTCTTCCCTTTTCCTCTTTAAGGGTCAGTACACCAAGATCACTTTCCGCTCCCCGCTGCATGTGGGTGGATCCCCGAGTGCCTATTGGTTGGTCAAGGCGACGGGGACAAATCGAGGCTTTGTTGGCTGCATTCAAAGTCTGACCATCAACAGCAAGATTATAGACATCAGACCCTGGCCTCTGGGCAAAGGTCTGAGCGGAGCTGACATTGGTGAGGAAGCTTTCAAGGCTTTATTGAGAGTTTATGTAACAAATGCAATTTTTTATTTGGTTACTGCCAGTGAAATATTGTTGTGATCTTTGTTAGTTTTCCTACAATATGAGATTTCAGTGTTATGTTCCTGATGCACATCATACAGAGATAATAGTGACAGTTAGTGAGATTTGGCTGAATTTGAATGACAGTGTTTATATATTATACAGCCCACTGCTTTTGTTATGAGAGCAAAGATAATAATGGCACTCATCCACTGGATAAAGCATCTGGCACAAACTGAGAATGTCAAACACACATGTTCACATAACATAAAAAGAAATGGTTTGCACTTTAGATAATTTTTTGTTTTTTTTCTTACAATGACACTAAAAATAACCTTTTAAAACTGTTTGGGCCAGTGTGTCATCAAAGCAGGAAGCAGAAATCTTTGTTAAATAATGAAGGATTTAGGAAAACACGATTTTCTAAATGAAGTAAGAATATTAAATATTTGAAAACACCAACGGTTCACACTTACTACATGTGTTTAGATTGTCTTTTTCAGTCATTGAGTACGAAGGATCATGAATATAACACAACCAGTCAGACTGCATTTGTTTTGTGAATGTTTCTGCATTTATTTTCACTTAGATACATGTTCTGAGGCTGTGCTAATGTTCCAGGTGAGTGCAGTGACAGTGTGTGTGACCTGGTCAGCTGTGCCAATGGCGGCGTCTGCTTTGCAAACCGTGCTGACGGCTACATCTGCCTGTGTCCACTCGGCCTCAGAGGAACACTTTGTGAAGAGAGTGAGTCAGCTGTATTTTTCTTTTATCTCATCTGTACTTATATATTAATCTGGTTTACAAGGAGAGTTTTGAACAGCCAGTGAGTGATCATCTGTACCTGCTTTATCCACACATTGGATCACAGGAGTCGAGAGGCAGGGCACACAACATAGAAACATTAGAAACAACCATTCACTCTCACACCTATGGTCAATTCAGACTCATATAAGTTCACCTAACAAGCATGTCTTTGGCTGTGGGAGGAAACCCTCACATGCACAGGGGGAACATGCAAACTCCATGATTCAAACCCCGACCTTGCTGTGAGGCGACAGTACTAACCACTGTACCACTGTGCCGCCCCCCCTCCCTTTAAAAGTACAAATAATAAATCCTTTTGTGGTGTTTTTCTCTCTCGATGACAGCCACGTATTGTCACAGACCTTTTAAGGTAATTGCTTAACATTTGAGAGAAATATGAGGAAAATTGGTCAGATAGGGGTTATTATGGACTGTATGGAGGCAAAGGACTTAATTGCATTTCGACCAGCTTTCACACAATGTAACGTTGAAATTTCTTCCTCAACTCTCAGTGTTCTTTCTCCTCTTCTTTCTCTTTTTCTCTTCCTCTTTACTCCTTACACTCATCTTAATGCGTTCACCTCAACTTCTCCAACGGCTCTTTTTCTTTCCCTTTTCCTGTCGTCTTCCATGTTGTCTCTTCTCCATCCCTCAGGTTTCTCCCTGGCCTCACCACTCTTCAATGAAACAGTGTTTTCCTATGCTGTCATCCCGTGGCCTCAGTCTTCCCAGAGTTATCTGTCCTTTATGGAGTTTGAGGTGACATTTCGGCCATCGCTGCCCGAAGGGGTGCTGCTGTACAGTGACGACGCGGGGAGCGGAGACTTCCTGGCTATAAACCTAGTGGACAGATACGTGGAGTTCAGATTTGACTGTGGCTCTGGAGGAGCTGTCATAAGGTACTATCTTATTGTATTCTGTGTCTCCTTCAATTTGATGTTCTTATCAGATGCCAAGTAATAAATGTGTGATGATCTGTGGCAGGAGTGAGGAGCAAATCAGTCTCGACACATGGCATGAGCTGAGAGTGTCTCGCACTGCAAAGAGTGGTATCCTGCAGGTGGACAGCCAGAGGCCTATGGAAGGAATTGCAGAGGTATTTTAGATCTATGTGTATTGCTCACTATTGTTTTGCATATATTATCTTTAGGAGAACAAAAGCTATAGAGCCTTCAGACAAGCTTTATTAGTAACATTTGTGTACTCACCCTCTCCGTAAAATCCACTAAACACTTGCTCCTTTTTTAGCCCTGATAGTAAAATATCAGGCTGTCTTTGATGTTCTCTATTGTCATCTCTCTAATGTGAACAAATAGAAAAATGTATGACGAGGATCTTTGTTTGTGTCCTGATTACATTTATGAATGAGCCGGTCTTCTTTTATTTTTCAGGGAGCCTTCACTCAGATCAACTGCAGCTCACCTCTCTATATTGGTGGAGTGCCAGACTATGAAAAAACCAAGAAGACAGCAGGTGTGAAAAAGCCCTTCACTGGAATTATTCAGAAGGTGAATGTTTCCACACAGCCACTGACAACTACTTCTAAAGAATCATAAATATTGTTGTACATAATGTTTAAATGACAATATATTTCATTCTTGTGCACCAGTTGACAAACATAACACTATATAAGACGTGTACTATGTAACCACTAAATCAGTCCCCGAGACAAGTGTCTGTTTGAAGTTTGTCTACATCTTCTCTTTCTTCATCCTCCTCCTCCTCCTGTTTGTCTTTCACCTCCCCAGCTTATCCTCAACGATCGAACCATCCCAATAACAAGTGGCACTGCTGGAGGGATTAATGTGGCAAATTCTGCACACCCGTGTGTGGAGAGTCCCTGTGCCAATGGAGGCACCTGCAGGCCAAAGTGGGATGGATATGAGTGTGACTGCCCCCTAGGGTATGACGGGAGGCACTGCCAGAAAGGTCAGCTACAATCAGAACGGTTCTTATTCATCATTCTCTGTATGTTCTCCAGTCAGTGAACAGTCATGAATCATAAACTGGGTGCAAGCAGAGGGACTGATTTTTACCAATAATTACCAGCATCACATTTCAAAAGTTCATGGTAGCAGAACATTTCAGTTTGTTGCATTGTAAGTATAATCATATCATATCACATATTGTTGTCTCATTTCTCAAAATTTCATAAATTAAGTTCTTTTGATGCTGCTTTTTGGTTTGTCCCTGTTGTGTAGGGTAAAACATAGCAATTAAATATATATACTCACATGGTTCAGGCTGTTTTGTAATGTTTTGTAATTTTTTTGTAATGTTTTGTAATGTTTGTTTGTATCTTCAATACTTAATACGTTTTTAACCCCTTGGCAGAATATTTTATCTTAAATATGTGTTTTATCATATCATTGTAACATTTCTCTGGCATAGGATAAATAAAGTACCGTAATTTCCAGACTATTGAGCGCACCTGTCTATAAGCTGCTATTGAATTTATTCCAACAGTTTCATGTGGTCCACTCTGACCGGGTCTGATGTGACGACACTAAATGTATCGGCAGCATGGAGCTTGCTAGCTTGTAAAAAGCTAACTAGTTTCGTGCCACCGATACATGAGCCACACTGGTGTTTAAGCCGCAGGGTTCAAAGCATCGGAAAAAAGTAGCAGCTTATAGTCTGGAAAATACGGTACTATCTTATCTTATATAAAATCATCTGATTTAAATTATCTTCCCTAAACTCTTCCTGTGCCTTCTCTGTTTTTAACGCTTTCATTGGACAGAGTGTGGGAATTACTGTTTGAACAGTAAGTTTTCTCCTGTGACTTCAGAAAGCAGACATTAATAATCTGCACATTACAATAATCTTTCCCTCTGAACACCTCTTCACACATTTCTCCTCAGACTTCCAGTCTTGTAGTGCAGCCGTAGACACCAGACACACGCTGATGCTGCCACCTTGTGATGATATGAAATTATTACTTTTTTCCTCTGACCAGCTGTGACTGAAGCCATAGAGATCCCGCAGTTCATTGGCCGAAGTTACCTGACCTATGACAACAGAGACATTCTTAAGAGGTTGGTAGTGAAGCTTCACACTTTACACTCCTCTCTTTAACATCTCAAACCCTTTAGCCTTCATGGTCTGAAGTGAACACACTGTAGGAATTTAAAAAAATACATTTGGACTTTTTTGTTACAGAGTGTCAGGGTCCAGGACAAACCTCTTCATGCGTTTTAAGAGCACGGCCAAGGACGGCTTGTTGCTTTGGCGAGGAGACAGTCCGATGAGACCTAACAGTGACTTCCTGTCTATGGGGCTTCAAGATGGTGCTCTCATCTTCAGGTATTTGCCTGAGTAAAATACAAAAAGCAGTGTAGAAACAGTAAAAGACCTTGTGTAAGCTTATCAACTAAAACTAAATGAAGAGGACATTTTTTCTAAGCTTGTGTGACATCTATGTACCACCTGGTTTCACTTCTGTCTCCTTTAATGGAGAAGGAGCTCGGGAGATAAACTCAGATTTAAGCACAAAAACAAACCTTAGTACAAGAGAAGGTTGATAAAGATGATACAGTGGGACACTGATCCCATCAAAAATGGAGGGGAGAGCTAAGACGCTAAAAAGCCTTAAAATCTGAGGATGAGCCGCAACCTTGAAAAGAAGCAGGAGTTGTTTGAACTTCCCGTGCGAATATGAATGCACTGCACCTGTTGTAAGTAACTATATTGTATTTCCATATAGTTACAACCTGGGCAGTGGTGCTGCAAACATTGTCGTCAACGGGACTTTTAGTGACGGAAAGTGGCACAGAGTGAAGGCTGTGAGGTAAGTTTATTAAAGAATATTGTGAAATAAATATTAAGCTATTCAAAAGTCATTAAATAACTTTATTGTTTGACATTACTTTAAATAATTTCCAGCAAAAGATCAATAAAGTATCTATCTATCTATCTATCTATCTATCTATCTATATCTCCTCAGGGATGGTCAGTCAGGGAAGCTGACTGTCGATGACTATGGAGCAAAAACAGGCAGATCACCCGGCATGATGAGACAACTCAATATCAATGGACCTCTATATGTTGGTAAGGGGGCTTCACAATAAAATAAAATACTGCTTATATACTGAACTGATCAACCATTGTGACGTCTACATTTCTGTTTTTCTGCTTTCTGTCTTCACCTGAAGGCGGCATGAAAGAGATCGCTCTTCACACAAACAGACAGTACATGGGTGGGTTGGTGGGCTGTGTGTCCCACTTCACACTCTCCACTGACTATCACTTAGCGCTGGTGGAGGACGCTGCAGACGGCAAGAACATCAACACCTGCTCCAACTAGAGAGCCCCTTTCGACACGTGAAGGTTTCACGTATTTCCCACTGGACCGTCTGATTTGTCACCTTAAAAACTGACTTTGCCAGCACCAAATCAGTAAAAACCTAAAGGATTGTTTTTGTTAAATCTACCAATTCAGACCCGATATGGTTTAAACTCAAACTGATAAAAGACTATCAATGCTATGAGTTTGAGTCATGAGAATGTGTTAATGAAAGCAGAATGTCCAAACCAACTCTGACCTGCCAAGATGTAAGATTTATTTTAACATGATGAATTTCTCTGGATTATCAGTTTCCACTCGTGGCTGCAGGTCATCTAAGGATGTAACAAAGCACAAGTACTATGGAAAAGAAGAAAAAGAGCTTAGCATTATGGGTAATGAGGGTCTTTGAAAAACCTTTTGAAGGACTTTTTTCATGGGATGATTCCAACTGTATCTTTATTTTTTTTCTACTGTAAATCCTTCTTTGATTGCTGGAAGAACGAAGTGATCCAAGGGATCAAGAGTCATCATGAACCCGACCTAGAGCAGCTAGCAGAGATAAACTTCTTTCTAGAGGATTTTGATTTTTGCCCTAGAGGATTTTTATTGTTTTTGTTGTTGTGACATTTGTATTCTTGTGCGTGATGTGTTATCAGTCTGTAGACAGATACATTGATGTCAGTTTTTTTTTTAAAGGTTTCTAGTTTTAAAGGGTGAAGATGTCAGCTGTATAATATATTTGTTTTTACCATCTACTTTTAGATTACTCACTCCTTTTTTTGGAAACCTCAGATGTTAGTCACATGAGAGTCTGATGTTGACACGGTGAGGCAGCCGATATCTTTGAAAAACTATGCATGACAGTCTGATACTGTCATATGATGCAAACCACAGTACTGTGGACTTCAGCCTTTATGTTGAGTTGCTTTGTATCTTGTTTTCACAGGTCTTTTCACACGTAATTTGAACATTTGCATGTCTCAGTATAAGATTAATGATTTATTGCTTTGTCATGCCAGAGTTTTATCCTTAAAAAGGGGCATTCTGTAGATTTATACTATCTGTACTTGTTACTTGTGGTGGCCACCCCCAAAACGTCCAGACGAGATGGTTCGTCCACGAGGAATATTCTCTGGTTCCACCTAAAATTTAAATCGTTAACAAACACACATCAATAACATTAAATCAGTGATCAAAAAAGATTTTAAAACAGGTGCATCTGATACAAAAAACTGTGAATATACCGTATTTTCCGGATTATTAAGCGCACCTGTCTATAAGCCGCTATTGAATTATTCGAACAGTTTCATGTGGTCCACTCTGACCGGGTCTGATGTGACGAGGCTAAATGTATCGGCAGCACGGAGCTTGGTAGCTTGTAAAAAGTTAACGAGCTTCGTGCCGCCGATACATGAGAAACACCGGTGTTTAAGTTCAAAGCGTCGGAAAAAAGTAGCGGCTTATAGTCCGGAAAATACGGTACATGGAAGCCACTAACTTCCACCAGGGGACGATTGCATGGGTCAACCAAGTTGTATAAAGTGTAGTAGGTACTGACTGAATAGTAAGTATTTCTAGACTGTAAGAAACTGTTGATGTATCTGTGATGTCGGTACATGTATCTGAAAGGTCCTTTTAAAGCTTGTAGTTTAGGTTTATGCTGGCTGCCAACTTTTTTTAACTAGTGAAGGCAGGTAATCAAAAAAAAAAAAAAGCACCTCGTCCTGATCTGTGGATAGTTAAAACAGGAAGAGCAAGCAGGAACCACCCTGAGTGAGTGTGCACACAAATAATACATACTGCTACTCAAGCCTTAATATCCCCCTAAATAATCCTCAGAAAATTAAATTGAGTAATTTACTGTCCTACAGACGGGTATCAAGGTGCCACCAGTTGTCACATCATGAAATATTGATTGTAAGCATTTTGGAAAGTATGTTTTCCAGACTTGCAATCTCTTCCCAATACAAGACGGTAAAATCCATAACATGAGCTGAAAATTGAAAAACTTTTGCAGAAATGTGTGATATGCATTGGTACACTGTGACATAGAAAAAGGTTTATCTCGTGGCTATTTGATCAAAATGACCATGCATGTGACCCTCATGTGTTTACTTTATAATAATGTATGAATTCAGTTGGTATGTTATTATGTTGTATCATTCCTGCAATTACACCCAGCTGACACAGTTTACAGGATGTGCTCATACAAACTGGTGCTGGTCCCAGTTTGTATGAATTCTAAATAACAAAGAAAATAAAGAGAGAGACAAAGAAATAATTCACAATCCAAACGTAACACATCAAATTTAATGTGTTTTCCTCCTGACTATTTTTGAATAAACCAATGTCGATGACTTAAGGAAGGACACCAGTTCTCCCCTGTGTGACTAACAGTTTTTGTTTCAGTAAAGAAAAAACTCCAACAAAAGCAGCAGCTGTTTCTGCCTCATATGGTCACATAACAAAAGCAGCTCTTACTGTGCTAGTTGATGGTTGTTTTATGCACACACACATGTAGATTACAAATCATGCAGATTAGGCTTATTAGCAGCAACAAGAAAAAAAAAAACAAGAATTTGGAAAATGTAAATAAAAGACAAGTTTGATTTTTAGTTGTACAGCACATGAAAACAACGAGAAAGAAAAACATTACTTCAGGCAAATTTAGAGAGACAATCTTGTAAATGCTTTCAGTTCTCTACCACATGTCCTGACAAGCGCTGTATTTATGGGGTTTCATATATGTCTGATTTGCTTTGCTACATCTGCAGCTCTACTACATATATTGTAGTAAAGGCTGAATCACATCTGAAAAAATATTATTGTTCACTTATTCTCATTAGTCACATAGAAAATAGCCTTTGATCCTGATAATTTTTCTACATTTAGATTTATACTCAGTCTGTTGAATCCATATTCTGTAACATCTCCCTCCTGGTCAGTGGTTTGACATACAGAAGGACATTGTCTCGCTTAGATGCAGCACACAGCTCCATTATATTAATATAAATCCGTCTCTTATTAAAATTCTCAGTGTGATGTAAGCTGCCTAACCTACATCTGGCTTCCCCTTCATGCAGGTTAAGTAATCTTACCAAGTCTTGGTGTGTCCTGCCAGTGTGTCTTTCTGTGAGTCCAACATTCCCAGTGAGACACTTGTGGACCATATGCTTCTCTGTCTAAAACTACACTTACATAAAACTCCATAGTGTTCACCCTCAAATGAACTGAGAGCAGTGGTGACTGATTAACCTGAGTCTGGCAGTTTCATTTAGATGAAACCATTTATTCATATTGAGGTCATCCACCTCTTATCACAGTTTGAGGTTAAAGGCAAAGAGAGAAAGATTTGCCTGAATCTGCCAAATTCAATTCACTTTTGATAGTGATTAAGAATGAAAGGTAACTGGTTATAAGTTAGTTTTATCTGGCCTCGCTCTACCTTTCCTTTTTATTAATGATGTTATTAAAACTGTTATCTAACCCAAATCCATTTTCTCACTTGGCACATTAATACTGACTCGAATTCAATAACAAATCACATTATACACCCCGGGAACATTATAACCCCATTCTGCTCTAATAACATGGAACATTTAAATGGTCGACTCACCCAAATTACACTTTATATCTAGACATACAGATAGTGTTAGTCACCAAAAACACATTTTGGATTCATTACAAATGTTAAAGCAACATACTGCATTTTGCTTTTTGTTCACTTATCAACTCACAAGTTGATAGCTTTGCTAAAACTAACAAACATCCAGCAAGTGTCACAACACAAGACATAGCAAGGCATCAAATGTTACTTATCTTACGCCAACAACAACGAGGCCATGTCAGCATCTTGGAGCCTTTTATTCCTCCCCAGGGACTAAAATGCACTTGGAGATTTACTCTTGTCTATCTTCTTGCTCTCTCTCATTTTCTCCTCTGCTTCTGTAAACATCCTCTCTGTTCTCAGCACATTGTCCTTAGTGTATCTTAGTAGCTGCACAGTGTGTTAAAATGAACTTGGACCTTCTACTTGCTCTTGTGACTCTTAAAATTTAAGCTTTAATTTTAAGAGATGGGTGGAAAAATAACAGAAAAGGTCATTTGACCTCTTTGTTTTTTCAGTCTTTGTTTACATCAGCTTTGAGTGACTGTGCTACCAAACAAGGTGATGTTGTGTTAGGTTTGTGTTCCCAACAGAACAAGCTGTATCTGGGGGAAAGAGACAAGAACCCTGTTTAGTCCTTCCACAGTATTTTCAGATTGATTGTAACATTTAATAAGTTACATTCTTTGTTTCATCAGATTAACTTCTTTAAAACTTTTGCTAAAAAGTTCAGCTGATTTCTAAAGACAGAATACGAAGAGCAGAACTCTGTTACAAAAGCATTGTACTATGACAGCACATGGGAAATACATTAGTTAGTGTCCCCCTCATCAATAATTCAGTAATCAGCTGGAACAAAACATTATCACTCAATGTGGCAATAAGTGAGTCTGCAACAGAAGGACATCAGACTGAGGTATAATGCTTAAAAAAGGGAAAAGGTTTTCAATTATATATCTTATGATAAAAGATGAAAGAGTGCAGTCCATCTTCCTGGTGAAATGTAAATTTAAACAGATGAGAGCCAGACAGGACATGTGGTGGAGAAAGTCCTCAGGTAAGCACTCAGGTGTCTGCCTCTCTTTGTCAAGTTCACACTACCAGTTATTCTTTTACATGCAAAATAAACAGTCTTCTTTTCTGGTTTTGTAATTCAGCAAATCCCTTTCTGAGAACAAAAGATTAAACACGTTTAACTTCACATGGTGTAGTCAAGTCAACTCTTGTTATGGCCAAATCACAAATACTCCAACAAATGAGAGACTAATCCTTTAAGCACAAAGATTAAACATGTGCATGAACTTAAAGTTTGTTTTTGTCCTCTGGAGACATTTCCTGATGAGTATCAAATGAGAAGATGTTGCAGATGCATTGAAGGAGATTCACAGACATTTATAATGTGAGGAATATGAAGGTGATTCAGAGGCGTCTTTGTGTCACGTTGTCATCTGACAGCTCTGTATCACATGCTTGTATCTTTATTCAGTAAATTCTGTTTCTGTGATGAAGCTGCTTTTCAACATTTTAGTGAGAGAGCTTATTTCATATTTCTTCCTCATTTACACTCAAAATGTAATATATATATACATATTTTTTTTT
>OOFC01015576.1:12496-25116 GCA_900323345.1 Pseudochromis fuscus | reverse complement strand
AAAAAGTACCTAGAACTTGGTACCTGGTACAACTTTTCGTACCTCCTCTCCTGCGGTTCCAAAAAAAGTACCTGGTCAGGTCGGAGCAGGTACTAAAATCTTATTGGTCGGAATCGTCACTGTGTCGTTGCGTCATCACTTCGCTGCACGTAATCTCTCCCGACAAGCACGCCACTTTTAAATCTTCGCCGAACCGTGCAGACGTGTTTAAAATAACAACAAGAAGAGAAATGGCATCAGCTACTAGAAATCCTGCCCCGTGGACTCAGGACGAGGTGCAAACCTTTTAGACATTAGTTGCAGATGAGAACATTCAGCGGGAGCTGGATGGCGCGGTCCGAAATGAAAGGATTTACAAGCAACTCTCGGACCAGGTGGCTGCACGTGGCTACCGCAGGACTTTGCAGCAGTGCAGGGAGAAATTAAAAAAGTTAAAAAGTTGTTCCTCCGTCGCTTCTTTCCACATCTGTGTGTCGCATAAAAGATGATGTCACGAATGACGGCCAGGTACACTGAGGAGGGACTATCCTCGGCAATGTGAATGCTACCGAGGGGGGGCAGTCCCAAGCGATCCGAAGCGAATCAAAGCGAGTAGGTCCCAGTGTGAATGAGACATAAGTGAAGAGAAGATGCTCCAAAAAGGTTCTTTGATACATTGTCCAGAAATAAATCCAACAAAGGGAAATACTAGATCTACAATTAGAAATGTATTGCTTGGCCCCTGTTCTTACCTTTTTCTGTATTTCATTCAAATCTGTTATGAGTGTTGAGATGACTTATTAACAAGCAGACAGGTAAATAAACCAGTTCCAGAAACTGTTTTGTATATATATATGTGTTACATGCTTTTATTCTGGTGGAGGTAAAAGAGAAAAGTGTCCTTTAAGTTTCCTTCTGATAAAATTAGAAAAACATAAGCACAGGAGGTTTGGATGAACCTTGAAATGTTTGCAAGTTGAAGCTTTATTGTGTTTTGTTTTTTTAATTTAGACATGAAAAGGCTTAAAACCAAGACTGAGAAATTAAAAGAACATTTGAAAGAAGCACGCCTGGTTTACTTTAACTTAAAAGATAACAGCAAAAAAAAAGCGACAAAAAGGAATAACTAAAGTATGTAAATTGAACTGGTCTTGTCTCTAAAGTCCGTAAAGATCTGCGGGTCAAGAGGATGTACACCGGCTCCATGCGGATCACCAACCAGGCGTTTCAGGAAGCCTACGAGAACTCCAACAGCTCCGAGTTCAAGGCGCTGGCGAAGCAGGTGACCTCGCAGGTGAGACGGTGAAGTCAGGCCACACCTTGTCCTCATGTGCTCTGTGTGTTTTTGTTCTTTTCAAACAGCCTTTCATTCATGATCCGTTGTTATTTTGCTCTCATCTCTTTCAGCTTAAAGGTATTTATAGCAAAAGTCCACAGTTGGCCAAGTACTACGTGGGTTCGACAGTCCAGGCGTTCAGGTATGCCACTGAGGTTACAGCTTTAATTATCCCACTGCTTTTATTGTTACTTCTGTGAAGAGTGTTTCTTCTCCTGTTTGTCTGTGAAATCTTCAAAGACGTATTTCACTGAAAATAGATCAAAGCACAAGTTGTTGTTTTTGATGCACTGCAGATATAAGAGCTCGACCACTTACACACAATCAATCTGCGAGATGCACTTGAAGGGAACTTTGAAGTATCGAGCCAATGTAAAGAAAAATAAAATCATCGACACAAACCCGTATTAATAACCAAAAATTTCTGGGGGGAAAAACACTGTAGCTGATTTAATAGGTTTTTATGTAATAAGAATCTGATTATTTATTTATTTATTTATTGCAATTCATGTTCATAATTATTCATCCAAACAAAAGGGGCAGTTAATTTGCAACATAGCCTGTATAAAAACATATATACAGTACATACCCTTCTTAGCAGAGGTAATAACCAACAAGTCATGTGACAGTAATTTAAAATGATTCCTGTCTGTGTGTAGTCACCTAATCCTGTTTGATTGTTTTCCAGTGAACTGATGCAAAACAGGATCAGATTCATGATTCATTTTGTTTTCTGAGTCACCTCTTTATCCCAATGAGAGTGAACTGAACTCTGTTTAACTTTTACAAGACTGTTTCTGTGTTCACAAAAGACCCAGAAACCCACAATTAAGAAAGTTAAAGGACACACCAGAAAACCATTAAAGCCCTTTGTTTATCTGGTTTAATCCTCGTGTGATTGCTCCATCCCAGTGAAGGCAGCGTCATCGCCTACTACCTGTCTGAGTTCAGCGTGCCTGCGGGCCAAGAGAACACCGTCGACAACGCCATGTCTTCACTGGAGAAGCTGGTGGTCAAGGAGCGGAGTGTGGTGAACAGACCTGGCAACTCCCTGGTGTTTGAAGATGTGGTGTCTTCAGGTAGAGTCACAGCAACTTAACCTGTGGTCCGTCAGTCGATCCACATCAGTCACTGTGTTCTCACTGTGTCCTTTCTGTTCTGTTTTCATCTCGCAGCGATTGATTCTCTGTTGTTTTCAACATCGTTCAACAGTAAGTCAACACCTTGTTTTAGTACTCATTACTTCAACTTTAAGCTTTCCGTCCACATCCTTTGAGCTACAGAAACCATTCAGATTTCAAGATGTTGAGCTGTTTTAGGACAGTTGTGCTTGAATTCACTTTTTTTTCTGTCACTTCTACAATTCAGCTTTTTTTTTTCCAACTATTTTTTTCCATAGATGTGAATGGAGAGAATCCTCAACTCCCTTTTAACCCACTTTGGACTTTAACTTCTTTCAGTACTTCTTCTATTTTTCATTTTTTTAATGTTTCTAATATTTCTATTTCTTCTGCTTCTACTTTTTCTACTGTATATTTTTCCACTATTTCAACTTTTTCTACTTCAACTGTTTCTACTTTCTTCCTCATTCTTCTACTTTTCTTCTTCCCAGTTTCTGTTTTTCTAATATTTCTACTTTTTCTACTTATACTTTTCTACACTTTTTGAATCTATTTCTATCTTTCTACTTTCTCTTGTTCTGCTGCGTCTACTTTTGTTTTTACTTTTTCTACCCCTTCTATTTTTTCTTGAGCGTTTTTAAGCAATTCTTTGAAGATTATTTCTGCATTCACGTGCATTTTCTTCAGGAAATGCATTTTGTAGTTTTTTTTGTTGAAATGACGTCTGATTTACACAGTAGCTCATGAGCTTTCTAACATGTAGTTGCCTGAACTGAGATTATTTTACCAAACTGAAAGTAAACACCACTAAATGTGAGTGCCTCTGTCTCAGGATATTTTAGCTATCATCATCACATAAAGACCGATCGGCCGGTGCAGATCCAGTCCCCTGGTTTCCCCGAGAGTTCTTACCTCCCCAAAACATACATCGAGTGGTGGCTGAGAGCAGATCCCGGTTACATCATCAAGCTTAACTTTGATACAATAGATCTGGAAGAGAATTGCACCAACGACTACATCAAAATCTACGACTCCCTGTCGAACATCGAGAGCCGAGCAATGCAAAAGTGAGTTGACACTTTGTCCCATGTGTTGTCAGCAGGTAACTAAGTCACCTGTGTGTTTTTTTATACAGTGACACAGTGTGATGTGCATGCTCCCAGGTTGAAGTAAAGGGAACTAGATCTTGTTTCAAAGGCCCTCTGCTGGTCAGACGATGGAGTTGCATGTTAAACTTCAGCCTCATGTTAGAACAGGGTTTCTCAACTCCGGTCCTCGGGGACCACTATCCTGCAGGTTTTAGATGTTTCCCTCTTCCAACACACCTGATTCAAATGACCAGATCATCATCAAGCTCTGCAGAAGCCGGATAATGATCCTGGTCATTTGAATCAGGTGTGCTGGAAGAGGGAAACATCTAAAACCTGCAGGATAGTGGTCCCTGAGGACCAGGGTTGAGAAACGCTGATCTAGAACAGCGCTAACAAATGACAGTTTACTGTGCATGATGAAATCATTAGTAGCTTTCTTCACCGGGACAAAGAGGTGCCTCAGTGATACAGTTGTTTTATTTCTGGAGTGAACAGAAGTAAATTCAACCCCTGCAGGAAAGCAGACTTTAAAACATGAGCCCTCTTCGTAATGCATGATTACTTCTTCATTAACTGAGTAAATATCTGCCAGCGGCTGGGTTATTAGGCACAGATTCAGGAGGATTTTATTTTTCTAGAAATGAAAAATTAAGTTGCTTAAGATTTGAGAAAAGGCTCATTTTTATTGTCTGTTTGCTGCAGGGGTGGTATTTACATCTGGAAAATGGTTATTTACTGAGCCTGTTACATACTTTATGTGAGTAAAAATGAAGCCACATGTTTATTAGGAGGGAAGTAGAACTGACTGACACTGACGTTTAAATATCCAGTGTTTCAGAGAAGGACTGAGTCATTTTGATGTATGAATCATTAATCAGTACACAAAGTGAATTGATGTTGTTTTCTTGTGTTTTGCAGGATGTGTGGGACCTATCCACCCAGTGAACCTACGACCTTTCTGTCATCCAGAAATGTCATGCTGGTGACAATGGCGACAAACGAAAAAGACGACTATATAGGTTTCAGAGCAACAGCCACACAGGTTAAACGTGGAGGTAAAGGTAAGAAGGACTGTGTGGGAGAGTCCGGATCACAGGCTGAGTGTAACAATGGATGAAGCAGCTAGGACTCAGAAATAAAGTGAAGTGCAAAAAAGTGCAATACTCCTGATGGCCACTAGATAAAAAAACTCTGGCTCCAATTGACTTCCATTCATTTGCTTAAGTCAACTCTTCTTCTCAGTGATCTGGTCAATCTGAAAATCATTTCATCATTAAGGAGATGTTAGACTGAGAGAAGAGGAAGATTCAGGGGCGTGGATAGTTTGATTGACAACTTTGGTCTCCAATGAGATCAGACCTGAACTCCAGTCTCATACACATTAGACAGTGTCGTCAGGTTCAAGGGTCAGACCCCCTCCTCCTTTCTCCTCCCTTGATAACCAAATATGGTCATTGGTCATTGGTCATGTCCACGTTCAAATACCAGACTCGTGGCTTCAAAATGTGAGTCCACAAACCAACAAGTGCCATGAAGTCAGCTGCATCCATTCTATAAACAGTCTGTAGTCCTGGTTGAAGATCACTGAACATTTTTAATGTTATTTGCTACAACATCAATTTCATATTTGTTCAAATGCTTATAATTTTTTTCAGAGACGACATGTGGTGGCCGGTTGAAAGCTGATAAAGGATCCTTCGCTTCTCCCAACTTCCCAAATTACTATCCTCCTAATTCCTCTTGCAAGTGGTCAATCGAGGTGAGGCAGCAGCGACACATTACTCAGCCATATGCACACACTACACACACCGTGTTGTGTATTATTCCTCTGAGGGTCATGTAGTTTTTACTCACCCCTCTCAATCATTCAGGTCCCCTCTGGTAAGGGGGTGAAGGTGACGTTCAAAACGTTCCTCTTGCCGGAGCCCAGGCAACAGGACTGTGGCAAAAGCTATGTGATGATCAATGGAAAGAGGTGAGTTTAATGTGTGAGCATATTAAAAAAAAATACACGGATTAAATACCAGTGCAGATGTGTCAGTGTGTGTGGATCTCACCGTCAGACTGTGCGGAGAACATCCTGAAGGAGAACTGACAGAAACCAAAAACACCAACACGATGGATGTGGAGTTTAGGTCTGATTTTTCCAACGTGGACCAAGGATTCACTGCAGACTTCGAGGCCATCGACATCAAAGACCGTGAGTGACTTGGTTTCCTTCACATGTCTTCTTGATATGAGGAAAGTGTTTCTCACGTCAACCCTGTCGTCCACAGCTTGTCCGAAGCAGTTTGGTTGCAGGAATCAGCGGTGCATCAGGTCGGTGCTCCAGTGTGACGGCTGGAACGATTGTGGAGACATGTCTGATGAGTTGAAGTGCAGTAAGTACTATTTACTCACCTGATACTCACAATCACTACCTTACAAATGACTCTTTGTATCATTGGTAGACATATTTGATTCGATATATCATAATTTTTTGACCTTTTTCCTCCAGAGTGCGATTCCAAAAATATCAGGTGTGAAAATGGATTGTGTAAGCCCAAGTTCTGGGAATGTGACGGCGTAGACGACTGTGGAGACGGCACAGATGAGCGTGACTGTGGTAAGGCTGATTTACTCTGATGGGCGACACATTTTATTTGTGCACTGAAATATTCTCACTTTCCTGATGCATGTTTCTTTTTAAGGGGAGTGTAAATCTGGACAGATCAGATGTAAGAATAACAAATGTGTTTCTGAGAAGAAACGCTGTGACGGCAGGGACGACTGTGGGGATGGATCAGATGAGCTCGACTGTGCAACAAGTAAGACTAGTTTACTTCTATAGTTTCCTCCCATGGTTCTTTCAGTGTAAAAATGAATCATTAATTGTTAGTTAGTTCATAATCTATCTTCCAACCGTGGGTTTTCTACTCCTTTAAGCTGTGAAGATGACAGTCAGCGACATTATTTTCATCTTAGGACCATCCAATAAGTATTTCTATGTGTAGAATTTATTATAGTTATTCTGTGTATTATAGAAATCATCATATGCAGCTAAAAACAGTGACAATAATCAACCAACTCTGCATATTTAGCATCTTTTAGACAACTGTTGTAACTGCATTTATTGTGTCAGTTCCCCATGCTGATCAACCCCATTTTTGTAAAGTAGAAAATCTGAGATAAACCTACATTTACCTGCCTCTCTGCCATGAAAATACAGATTGACTTCAATTCAAAAATGATCATTTTCAATCCTGAAATACTATTTTTTCTGTCATTCTGATGTCATATCTAAAGTCAACTCTGGTGATCCAACTGAAAATTATTTCATCATTAAGTAGATATTAGGCTTCAAACAGAGGAAGATTTAGGGGCGTGGTTAGTTTGATCGACAGGTCTGGTCTCCAATGAGAGCAGCATTGAACTCCAGTCTCATACACATTGGGCAGTGACCTCAGGTTCAAAGGTCAGACCCGCCTCCTAACTCCTCCCTCCATATCCAAATATGGTCACTTCTGGTACCAACATGGTCACATCACATGTCAGTCTCTTGGCAACGTCACATTAGCTTCATCCACTTTACATATAGTCTATGATGTTGAATGACTCGTGTCATTATTCTATAGCAGCTTGAATATGTTCATATTTTTAAAGCCGAAAATATGAAAAGTGTTTCCAGCTTGTTGTGGAGTTGTTTAGCTGGCAGGTGATTAGAAAATCATCCCCCTTCAGTTAAAGTGTTCTGTTATAAGTAAACATCCTTCATTTTTAAAACCACCTCATGCAGGGTGTGTCTCATACTTCAGATTTGATTGTTCCCCTCTGCTCTCCTCAGACACAGTTGTCCACTGCACTGATCTGACGTTTCGATGTAAAAACAACAAATGCATCAGTAAAGTGAACCCAGAATGTGACGGGACGCCCGACTGCGAAGATGGATCTGATGAGGAGAATTGCGGTACGTGACAAATTAAGAACTTTAGAGGGAGCGTGTCTCAGATCAGGAACTAGTCATTATCTTCATCTGCATTGTTCAGCTCGCTTGGCAAAACAGGTGTGAACTTCCACCTGCTTCAGATGCCACGACAAGCTGCAACTAGCCAGCGCAGTGACTGATTGATCGCTTGCTTTGCAGACTGTGGGAGGAGGATGTTCAAGACGTCGCGTATTGTGGGCGGTCAGATTGCAGAAGAAGCAGAGTTTCCCTGGCAGGTCAGCCTTCAAGACAAAAGGGCCGGCCATGTGTGCGGGGCGTCCATAATCAGCCCGACGTGGCTGGTCACTGCTGCCCACTGTGTGCAGGTGGATGGTCAACCAAGGTAGCAACTCATGTGATCATTCAGTTTTCATATTACATGTATTTGCAAATATTCAAATCTCAAGGGACGTACATGAGCATAAAATTACATTAGAGGCCTCAACTTTATTTATAGAGCACTTTAAGAAACAGCAAGGCCGGACAAAATACTGTATCAGTGTATTTTTTTATTGTACTCTGGTCACATTATTTTAGAGCCATGTTTAGACACATTTTATTTTTTAGTTCAGTACTTTCAAAGTGGCAGCTCAGTACTTTGACTTTGAGGATACTGTAAACAACCTGTTGCTTGTAAAGTGACACCCTTGCAACCGTAGACCTCTCTGTTGTTACTGACAACACAATGCCTGCATATGTGCATGAATAATTTAACATGCGTTACACCCTTCACAGCCCTCGGTGCAAGGTTTTGATGTATTTTCTTTTCTTCCACAAAAAAATTAGAGCTTTCAAAAACATCTTGATATTGTTCATTCACTTATTCAACTCAAGTCATTCATTCAAGAGATCTAACAGAGTGATTTATACATGTTTTCTCATGTGATTTTTGTGTGTGCGTTGCCAGATACTCTCAGCCGAGCATGTGGGAAGCTTACTTAGGCCTTCACACTCAGAAAAAGATGGACAGCCACGTTGAGAGGAGGAACGTGAAGCGGATCATACCCCACCCTTATTACAACACGTACACCTTTGACAATGACATCGCCCTGATGGAGCTGGAAACTCCTGTTCAGTACAGCAAACACATCAGGCCCATCTGCCTGCCTGCAGCCCAACACGACTTCAAAATTGGTCAAACTGTGTGGATCACAGGTTGGGGTGCCACTCGAGAAGGAGGTGAGCGACCACAAACTTTTATTTCTCCCTTTGGGGAATACACATGCAGAATGGAAATCAAGCTGATTCTTCACTAGATTTAGAGACTTGCATACATTGAAATGCATTATACAAACATACTTAGTACTAGTGTGTAGTGTGCGACATGATGATATTAGATCGTGAAGGATTATAACGTGGGGATGATATTGTAAAGAAGAAAGATCATGAAATCGTCTATAAGGCACATTCGATACATTTAATTCTATGCGGGCACAAGGACGCTTACGCCCAACCAACCAATCACAGCACACTACACGCAGTACACAGTGGGATCTCCTGCCTTTCTGTTTGGTTGTATAGAGGTAAGCCCATGGCGGAAAGAGAAAGCGAGCCACAGTTTGTCCCGAAAAAAACTCCACCTCCATAGTGTGGACTTGGTTTTTCCCCAGACGACAAGGTGCAAACCGAAGTGATGTGCAAAGTTTGCAGAGACTCGGTTCGTACGTCGGATGGCAACACGACGAACCTGTTAAATCACCTGCGGAGACAGCACCCAAAACAATCTGCCGACAGCCAAACCAAACGGAGACTAGACACACCGCAGCCAGAGGCAGCTGCTAACGTCAAGCTTTTGTTTACGTTCATTGCACATGTTACATGTAAGATGTAAAACGTGTTCATGAAGTTTTTATAGGGTTTAGGGTTTTACATAGGCTATTTACATACATTTTATATGTTTAACATCGGGAAAGAATGCTCAAATGTGCAAATCATTCAATCAAAAATCAAGAATCGTGATAAAATCATGATCGTGATTTTATTTTTAGAAAATCGTGATCTGATGTTTTTGCCATATCGCTCACCCTGACTTACTAAAATACATTATGTTTTGTTGATGGGTAGATTTCAATTTGTTAAAAGTTAATCTCTCTTCTCGGGTCAGATAGAAAAAGTAAGTTTTGAGAAAATCCTCCAATTATCTCTGAAAACATTTTTTAGGAATTGTTCTGTGTTTTCTGTGTTTAAATTAAAATGTTACAAATGATGATTACCTGGTTTACTGTTGATTTTGCAGTTAATTAATAATTATGTTAAATTTTCTGTTATAAGCTGGGTTTTATAATGTCAGTAAATGTCTTTTAGTTGCTAATAAATACCAGGTAACTTTACTGTGGACCTGCGAGAGGAAACAAAGACTTCTCTTAGATGAAGCTCTACTATTACTGAAAGTGTAGTATCTGACTGGTAGGAGTCTTGACGCGATGACATGACATTTATACCTAAGGATAAGTGTGATGGTAACCTGTGTGTGTGTGTGTGTGTGTGTGTGTGTGTGTGTGATTCAGGCTTCGCTGCAACAGTGCTCCAAAAGGCCCAGGTCCGAACCATAAACCATACAGTTTGTAATAAATTGATGGGAGGGCAGCTCACATCACGGATGCTGTGTGCTGGAGTGCTGTCTGGAGGAATTGATGCTTGTCAGGTAATAAACACCTTTCATCTTTTTTCTTTTTCTGTTTGAAAATCAACATTTCATCAAGAGTTTTTACAGTGCAGACGACACCGTGCACAGTTTGGACACCTCTGGATATGTGTTTTTTTCTTGACCTTTTCAGTAAAACAGTCAATACAGTTTTCATTGTCTAATGTAAGGGAAGTGGAAGTCAGGCCGACAACAAATGTAACAGTTAAAACAGAACCTGGCTTAAAGAAAAGGCAAAGCTTCTATATGAGCTGCAGGAACATTTAGCTGACACAGGAGTGGAGATGCATTTTTTTCACTGTCACACTGATGCAACCTCATTACAAAAGTCAGTGTCTGAAAGCCAGAGATGTGCACAGAGAACCAAGCAAATAAAAAGCAGCATTTGATAAACAATCCATTGTGAGCTTAGAGGTGGAAATATTCTGCTTTGGGGATGTGTGGGAAGCACTTCACTAAACATCAGCAGAGCCTGGGTTCAAAGGTCACACAGTCAGTCAAGAAAGGGAAACTGAAAAAGGCCTGGCTTCAGGACAATGATCTGATGACCATGTTCAAATACCAAACTCCAGGCTTCAAAAGTCCACAAATCAACAGGGGACATTACATTAGCTTTGTCCATTCTGTGGTGCAGGAAACCCTATAAATATGTCAGAACTTGAAGTGATCTGAAAGTAAGTGGAAGTTTCACAATCAAGATAAGAAACAAATATTTGCAAACAGGATTCACTGAGTGTTGACTTACACTGCCCAGTCTCTTGCACAATAGCAACTAGTGTTTGGTAGTTTTTTTCTATTTTTCTAAGTTCATGAAGGAAGAAACAGTATTTGCTATTGACTATTTAATCGTTATTTATGTAATGTAATGTCTCTGTGCTAACACCTGTATCTTTCTGCTTTAGGGAGACTCTGGCGGTCCTCTGTCCAGTCCGTCTGGCCTTCGTATGTTCCTGGAAGGAGTGGTTAGTTGGGGTGACGGCTGCGCTCGCAGAAACAAACCAGGTATCTACACGATGGTCACCAAATTCCGTGGCTGGATCAAACAACAGACAGGCGTGTAGTCTGTGATGAAATGGTCAAACGAGGCCAAACATATGGACAAACGCTGACTGATGACAAGCACCGCGGCACAGATTGTTGCTTCAGGAAAACACCGCTCTGACGACACAGCTGGTGTTGCGGTCTTGACCCCCAGTTGTAGCTGCAGTGGAAAATGCACTGTTGCACAAATTTTAGATCCACTGTGATTTTGTGACAATGAGATTAATGAAATGTTTTAAAATGTAAATAAACTTTTTATTTTTGTGTATTTTTGTCATATTTTGATGGAGAACTATGTTATTTGCTGCACGAGAAATAGATTCCAGGTGTGATTGTTACACATGTACACATATGGGATGTGTATCTTTTTACTCATCCTGTCTTTTATTAGTACCCAAGAATTTTCCATCAGTTTTTTTGTTGTCTTTGTTTTGAAATGGATACAGAGTAAACAAAATGACAGCAAACTGATTCCATCTTGCCTCCTATGGATTGGTATTTTAAGTCCAGCAGAAATCCCTGAAACATTGATGATGTGATTGTTCACTTCTAAAAGCGGTACTCTTCTCATCATGGATGCCATTTTATTTGTACTTTTCTACAAGCATGGAGCTCAGTAAACTACTGGTTTCATCTGAATTTAATCTGTACTGTTTCTGCTCAGTTTAATCAGTTGGAGATATGTGTAAATGTGTTTTATAGCAATGTTTTTAAATAAAATATTTCTAATAATCCTGAGAAAGCTTTCATTTAAATTTTTTTTGTGAGTTGCTTATTGCATTGCACTTGATTTAAATGGAATTTCTATTTCACTCAATATCCAGATTGTTGTACAGAACAAACTTGTGTAGAGAGGCTAGATGCTGTTCTTCAGATGGGCATTGCAGAATGGAGAAATGTGGGGCTGTTAAGATGCTGTGCTCATTCTGGTCCATTGTCTTCTGATAAGTGCTTTGTGTGGGAAGAATAAGATAAGGTTTGTCAGCTGAGGAGAGACAAATTAGAAAACTTTGATACAAGTCTGAGTCACTTTGAATATTTTCGAACTGACACAAGACTGACTTGTTCAGATGTAATCTGATCAGATTATTGAAATTGAATTGGACCAAATCTTGACAATGGGTTGTCAAAAATAAAAGGATTCTGATATAGGATTAGGTCACACAATCCTGTCTTGTTTTTGGATCAAACCATTACATCAATATATTTATTCAAAAAGTTTTGTGGGCTTGGGATCAATTTGATTCGAGATTGATCAAACAGCATTTTGTATCATATATTAAATATACATTTATTTATATTTGTCACTTTGTGATTTTCAACAATTACTGTAATATGTCAAGTATATATTAGGCTATCAATGAAGCCGTTCAGCTTAGTCCCATTTAGAACTGCTGTAAGTCTGTATCTGTGTCAGGGTGAACCAATCTAATGTTGCGCGGGG
>OOFC01015576.1:0-12476 GCA_900323345.1 Pseudochromis fuscus | reverse complement strand
GGGAATGAATGATTTAATCTTTATTTTCAAAAGGTTTCCAAATCCTGGTCCTTCTCATCCAGATTAAACTTTTTTGAACAACTGGGTTATGTTTCTTCAACTAAGGAACACATGCGAGTCCCAGTTTTTTCGGAAAGTTTTAAAGAACGGACCGGAAGTGGTCCCACGGTGTTATTGTTCCCCTATGGTCTTTGCCTTACAGCAGTTATGGCTGTGTCGTCCAGGTTTTATTCACCGGTTATTTATTCCTTACAGTTCTAACATATTATTGTCCAGTAATTTCTTCTTAAGCAGTTTAAAAATATGTAAAAGAAACAAGTAAAGGTTGTTTCAGATATACGTATAAACTGTCCGAGTTTAAAATGGGCAGCTCCGCGTCAGCAGGTCCGTAGTGAATTCAGTTGAAATGTAACAGGTTTATTACGCCGGTGCATGTTTCCAAAGCTGTATACATGTGGATTTTATTTATTTTTACGTAATTAACGTGAATCCAGTGTGGTCTTGTTGGATGTAAGTATCGTTGCTTCCAGTAAATATGGATACAGCCCGGAGGGGAGACGGCCGGAGCTGGGACTGGGACAGCCCGCACTGCCGAGCCCAAATGGACGAGTTCTTTTTCCGGGAGCACGACTACATCCAGGCCGGCAGCCCTGAACACAGAGAGTTCTGGTCTTTCTTTGAGCGCTTCCAGAGGTTTAAAACAAAGAGGGACATGGCTGGTGCTGGGGTCGTAAGGAAAGAGGACACAGAAGAAGGAAGAGACAGGAGGAGGAGTGAGAAGGTAGATCTTGGCCTTCCTAAAGAGTATGATGCTCGCTACAGGATTAATGTATCTGTGTGCACCAGGGACATTGAGGAGCGCCTGGGGAGGTCAGACCACAAAAGTAGAAAGAGATCCTCAGGACCTGGCTCTCAGGAGATCTCAGACTGTCGCCTGACCCTACTGCATTTCCTGGACTTCACTCAAAGACAGAGTTTTGGAAAATTGGCCAAGCTTCGCCGGGAGCAGAAGAACCTTCCCATCTTCCAGTACCGGGATCGGATAGTGGAGCTGGTGCGGCTTCACCCAGTGGTGGTGGTGGCTGGAGACACAGGTTGTGGAAAATCCACCCAAGTGCCTCAGTATCTTCTCTCAGCCGGCTTCAACAATATCGCCTGCACTCAGCCTCGGCGTATCGCCTGCATATCCCTCGCTAAGAGGGTCAGCTTTGAGAGTCTCAATCAGTACGGCTCCAAGGTTTGTCATGGATCATCACATACAGGGTCTTATCTTTTGTTGATGATTTTTAGTCATGGATTAGATCTTCTTTTAACACATCTAACAGCACTGAGGCAACAGCTGGATATGAGATTTTTTTCCTTTTTCACATACAGTTGCAGCCTTCAGGACCAGACAGACATTTAACTTAACTTTATGATTTGCCCTTCCGGTGGCATCACAAAAAAAATCAGCTGCAGCTTTGTTTTGCAGCTGTTTTCAGTTCAATATAAATTAAAATACATCCTAATTGTTTGGTAGGTGTAGCATCACAAATATAAACAGATGTTGCTGTTTTTTTGTGTTTCTGGGCACTCTAATTGATTTGACAGGCAAGCACCAGGTAAGAAGATTGAACCTTCACTCTTGTAATGTGAGCAGAGCTATAGCCAGAAATACAGAGGAAAGCAACAAACAGAAAATCATTGTTTTCAGATTTTGTCAAATATATTGATTTGCTGCACAGACTTGATCGTAAATGCATCATTATAGAAAAACAAATGCCTGAGAACTCACTCAATCTAATGTTCATTTTCAGGTGGGGTACCAGATCCGCTTTGAGACCAATCGGTCCACAGCCACCAAGTTGCTGTTCCTGACTGAGGGGCTGCTGCTCCGACAGATCCAGCAGGACAAGACCCTGGCTCAGTACCAGGTGGTGATCGTGGACGAGGTCCACGAGAGACACCTCCACTGTGACTTCCTTCTGGGTGTCCTGCGCTCTCTGCTGGCTGAACGTCCAGACCTGCGTCTTATCCTCATGTCGGCTACCATCAACATCAAACTCTTCTCCAACTATTTCAGTAATGCTCCTGTGCTGCAGGTACCCGGCCGGCTGTTCCCTATTCAGGTGAGCAGAGGTCAGCAGTAACCCAGATTCAAATGTGCTTGTCATTCAAAGAGATTTTGTGCTTTTGCCTTCAAAGCGTTTAAAGCAATAAATTAAATTCTAGCAAAGTTTTCCTGGGGCTTTGGGAATATGTAAAAGATTGTCTCATAAAATGTTCCCTGTTTTGTGTATGAAGGTGATCTATCAGCCCATTCCACCAGAGGAGCAGGCTTCACGTTCGGAGAAATTGGATCCCAGACCGTACCTGCGCGTCCTGCAGGGCATCGATCAACGTTACCCCCCAGAAGAACGTGGTGACCTGCTCCTCTTCCTCAGTGGTGTTGCAGAGATCTCCACTATCCAGGAGGCCTGTCAGATTTACGCCACACACACACGTCGCTGGATAGTCTTACCGCTGCACAGCACCCTCTCGATTGCCCAGCAGGATAAGGCACAGACAGTTTTAATTGGATCAGAATGGACATATAATGGTGGGATCTGATTATTTATTAGTGCTAATTCCCTGTTGTGATGTTGTGCTTCAGGTGTTTGACATCTCTCCACCTGGTGTGAGAAAGTGCATCATCTCTACCAATATTGCCGAAACCTCAGTTACAATAGACGGAGTGCGCTTTGTTGTTGACTCAGGTATGAAACTAGTTGTACATTTGTAGTTCAGTCCATTCTTACAAACTCTTGACAAAAGTTTTTGGGGAAAATCTGTTGCTTTTAAATATATATAATTAAACAATATACCAAACATGATTCAGAAGAACAGCAGCCCTATAAATTAATGGTTTTGTTTCTTTTTCTTTCATAGGAAAGGTGAAGGAAATGAGTTTTGATCCAAAGGCCAAGATGCAGCGTCTGCAGGAGTTCTGGATCAGCCGAGCCAGCTCTGAGCAGAGGAAAGGTCGAGCCGGTCGTACGGGTCCAGGTGTGTGTTACCGCCTCTACGCTGAGTCCGACTATGATGCCTTCGCACCGTATCCTGTGCCTGAAATCCACAGAGTGGCTCTGGACTCCCTCGTACTTCAGGTGGTAACACTCTGTCAGTAGCAGGATAGAAATTCTTCTTCACAATCCTTTAACTTCCATAGTTAAATTCTAACTTTATTTATGCTTCTTTGTTTCTGCAGATGAAGAGCATGTGTCTTGGAGATCCACTTTCTTTTGTCTTTATTGATCCACCTCCAACTGCCAGTATCCAGACTGCAGTTGTTTATCTGAAAGAACAGGGGGCGCTAGACAGTTGTGGTGAACTGACCTCTATTGGCAGTTTGCTGGCACAGCTTCCGGTTGATGTGGTGATAGGTAAGATTATCTACACAACACAAAGAATTTTTTAAACAGTTTTTTAAAGTATTTTTTGTTTTGATGCTTATAACACAACACAATAAAGTCCATAAAATAATGAGGCTACTTTGATCTCTTGCACATCATTTGGTGATGAGATCCTGGTGCTTACTCTGATGTTTATCCAGCAGTTATATATCGTGTGTGTGTGTGTGTGTGTGTGTGTGTGTGTGTGTGTGTGTGTGTGTGTCTTCTTTTAGGGAAGATGCTGGTGCTGGGTTCTGTGTTCAACCTGGTGGAGCCTGTGTTGACAGTGGCAGCAGCCCTCAGTGTCCAGTCACCTTTCCTACGCAGCTCACAGCACAATCCAGACTGTGCCACTGCCCGCCAGCCCCTGCACAGCAACCAGGGAGACCCCTTCACTCTGCTCAACACTTTCAATGCCTGGGTAGAGGTCAGTAAAGGGAAACCTTGTGCGACAGTGACTATTTAATACAAGCAGGTTTGACACTGTAACAGTTATGAGATAAGAAGATCTCAAAATTGTTGATTTTTGAGCTCAACAGGTGAAGGGAGACAGAGGCGGGGCTTCAAGGAAGTGGTGCAGGAGGAGAGGCCTGGAGGAGCAGCGACTGTACGAGATGGTCAACCTCCGCAGGCAGTTCAAGGCAGGTTCCTGACACGGCAACAACAACATTTTCCAGGTTTTTTAAAGAGTGAGTAGTGTTTCTCATCATAAGAGTCCTCTCTGGTTCGTAGGACTTGTTGAGGAGTCATGGCCTGCTGGAATCAGAGGGCAGTGCTCCCTCCGGTGGCGACCGTGGGAAACGCAGAGAGCAGCTGACAGAGAGGAGAAAGCTGCATCAGCTGAAGAGAGATCACGAGCAGCAGGAGGGGAGCAAACGTAAAGTCCTGAGGCTGGAGGAGGGCCAGGATGGAGAGTTCTCCTCAGGATCAGACACAGAGGACGCAGGCAGACGCAAGAAGGACAAGAAGGACAAGAAGGGATCAGAACAGAATGTGGACATACAGGTGAAGTCAGGACAACATGGAAATCTGTAGAAATATGTTACAGATATTTGGTCATATTTAAAAATGTGTAATAGTCACAAGAATCAGTAACACTATGCACGTTATTCTGCCGGCACACATGCAGAAAACACCATTCACCCACTGGTTTGTGGTATTTAGCGGACATGAATAATTCACCAAGTACAATTTTGAAACATAATAATTGGGTCTCCTCTTACACCTGCATTCTTTAAAACTGCAGCAATTTGTAGAAATACCTAGAGGGAGGTCCTGTGGGTTCTGTCTTTCTGGCAACATCAAACCAGTGGAAGTGAAACAACATGCTGAACAAGATTTCTTCTTTTCAATCTTTGTATAAATGAGATTGCAAAGCAGCAGCGATCTGATCTTTCTGTGATGCTGCTTGTTCTGTTTAGGAGGTGAAGTTCAAGTTGCGTCACAACGTGTCAGAGCTGCAGGAGGCGGTCAACGTCAGTCAGGACTTGTCCTCCCGCCAGCAGGCTTTGCTCAAGCTGCTGCTTTGCCGAGGCCTCTACCCTCAGCTGGCACTGCCCGATGAACACAACACCACCCGCAAAGACTCCGACCAGGTCAGGCCTCCTGCTGCACCGGCCCCACCTTCATAAGTGCTGATGATACAATTTAGTGCAAAACTTCAAGCCACTGAATTTATTTTTTACTGTGCAGGTCTTTCACACAAAGAATAAGCAAGGTGTGGTGATCCACCCGACCAGTGTGTTCGCCAGTGACCCGGATGTGTTACAGGTGCCTGAGGATGACACCAGACAAATGGGTAGACCTCTAAAACAACTTCTTTTAACATATTACACGCAGGTTTGTGACATCTGTTTCACTTCAGTGATGTTAGCACTACAGTAAAAGTCAACACATTAACAAAGTCCAACAGGCAGCTACACCAATAAACAAGAAGGCTTATTTCTAATTTCTCCCAACAAGAATAACAATGGAAAAACAATGACAATACACAGAGTATAACAAGAGGCACATACATGCAAAGTCATGGTTGGTATGAAGTTATTACAGTTACTGTTCATACAATGCTCGTTTAAATGTTATTCATAGACTGTTTGTAGAAATGGACGAAGCAACCAGGGTTCAATAATGTGGAACTGTGAAGTCCATCTGAAAATCATTTCATCATTAAGGAGATATTAGGCTCCCAAAAGACAAAGATTTACGGGTGTGGTTGGTGTGATTGACAGGTCTGGTCTCCAATTAGAGCAGCGTTGATGTTGAGTCTCATACACATTGGACAGTGTCCTTAAGTTCAAGGGTCAAACCCGCCTCCTCACTCATCCCTTCATATCCAAATATGGTCACTTAGGCTCCAAACAACCAGTGTGTGACGTCACATGAACTTTGTCCATTCTACATACTGTCTGTGTTTATATTAAATATAAAACTGGATCAGGTTTCATTAACACATTTGAACTCATACAAACATTTCAGTACAATTTTATGACAAGGCTTCAGCTAACGAACCACCTGTCGAGGCCTCGAAGAATCAAAAGCTCATAGATAAACAAATGTGTTGAAAGGAACTCACAAAGTGCTCTAAAAAGTAAATCCTATTCCTGACAAGTGTTTCAGTTCTCATGTGTTTCCTTCATATTGTATGTCTCATCTGTCTCTCCCTGGTTGTCTCCTGCCCGCAGAGCCTGATAGGAAGGACAGCAGCAAACACCAGCTGCTGGCCTTCGTCACTCTGTTGGAGACCAACAAGCCATATTTGTCCAACTGCGTGCGAGTTCCAGCGCTGCAGGTCTGTACCAGATGTGGGATTTCCCTCATCACCATGAAAAACTATCTCTTTAAATCTCCCTGGGTGATAAAGTTCTGAATTATGTTAAAACAACCTGACATACTTACTTAAATTATTAATTCAGAGGAGAATAGATACAGTACTGTTCTCCTGTGGAAATTCATTCATCTTTACCGGTGTGGTCATTGATTTGAAAGTAAATAGAAAAATAGATAAAATGCATTTGTTGTTCAAAAACGAGTTGTTTTCTCTTTACTGGTTTTAAGATTGAAAAAATATAATCCAAAAAATACCCATAACAGAATGGTTTATACTGATATGCACCCAAATTGTATGTTTCCACCCACCTACAGGATCAGACAAGACAGTCCAGGATCATCTCTGTAAACAAACATTAGAAAATAAACAGCTGATCGCACCAAAGTTTTTATAGCACAACACTGCTGCATGTGACAGCACATCAGCTTTCTCTCCGTAAAAACGTTTTCTTCGCTGTGGCTCCTTTTTGCTTCTTCATCCGGTTTAAAATGTCCAAGTAAATGTAAAATATATTTCAGTAGTAAGAACCACACCACAGTCATGTCAGGCCACAGGTTTAATGAGGAGAAGAAGTGTTGGATGATGGGGATGAATCATGGAAGTGAGGACGAGGATGGATGTGGAGGTCGTCTGATGAGGACAGTCTGGGACATCTTGACATTGGTGGCTGTGCAATAGGAGACTCGTTGTGGGGGTTCTGTCTCTGTAATGATTTTTCTGATTAGACTGGAAAGAGGAGAGAAAGCATACCAGGCATATGTTTGCTTTGCCTGCTTCAAAACTTCCCCCTTCACACCTGATGCAGTGTTATTAATTATCTCTTCTCAAGGCTCTGCTGCTGGTAGCCAACTCTGTGGACACGAACGCCGACTGCACGCGACTGGTGGTGGACGGCTGGTTGGAGCTGGAGCTGCGGGACCCAAACGAGGCCCTGAAGGTGCTGTCCACAGCTCTCACCCTCCGGGCCGAGTGGGAGCGGCTGCTGCAGGCCCAGCTGGGACAGAGCTCACCAGGGGGATCAGCAGTACAGGGGGTGTCCCGCAGAGCCATGGAGAAACTGAGTGAGGGCCTGGTCCGCTGCCTGCTCTACACTGAGGTACTGATCCATCTGCTTGGTGGTTACTGTATACTGTCTTAATGTGCCTTGGACTGATATGATATGTGGAAGCAGAATCTGAAAGAACAACAATCTTTTCTTTTTCCCTCCCAGGTCAGTTACAGCCTGCGACGGCTCACAGCTTTCCAGACCCAGAACTTGTACATTGGTCCTCAGCCTGAGTCCGAGCTGGCCCACGTTAAAGCTCCAGATCTAAAGGTGCTGTTTCCAGGAGCCGAGGCCAAGCTGGACCCCATTAAAGGAGGCCTGCGGGTCACCAGCTTCTTCACCTACAACTGTCTGGCCGTGAGTGTGTCTGAAGAAAAGTTTTTATCATCAGTTGTCGGAGAACAGAAAGTTTCTGTCGTGAGTTTAGTCATTTCACATTTGAAACTGCTTCCTTCCCTCATCTGCCTCCACAATCAAATATAGAAAGACATTAAATCATATTTAGAATGGATGTTTATCTTGTAGGTGGAGTCCAGAGGTTGTCACAGATGACAGGAGACTTTTATACTACTGATTAACTTTTATAAACCATATTTTTTTCCACATACTTTAGATCAGGGGTGGGCAATCCTGGTCCTCGAAGGCCGCTATCCTGGATGTTTTAGATGTGTCCCTCTTCCAACACACCTGATTCTAATGACCAGGATCGTTAGCAGGCTTCTGTAGAGCTTGATGATGAGCTGCTCATTTGAATCAGGTGTGTTGGAAGAGGGACACATCTAAAACATGCAGGATAGTGGCCCTCGAGGACCAGGGTTGCAGACCCCTGCTTTAGATAGACTATAGGTCAGGGATGTCAAACTCGTGCCATGGAGGGCCAAGACCCTGCAGGTTTTCTTTCCAGCTGGTCACTAAAGCAGGTGATTTTAATCATCAACTCCTCCTTCAATTTGAGGGAAGCAGCTCATCAGTGAGACCAGCTGCTGGAGAGATGGTTGGAAAGAAAACCTGCAGCGTCTCGGCCTCCATGGCACGAGTTTGACACCCCTGAGATAGACCATAGGTTGAATCTCTCCTCCCCTGTGCCTGTCAATATTAGAAAACTGCTTTAACACGTGTACTGTTATAATCATGCAAAATATGGTGTTATATGGCATACGTGACATATATTCTTTGAGTAAATGAAGTTTAAACAGAACAGCAACACAGTTAGGTTAATTTTACATTATTTTATGGATTTCTTGTGTGAAATAGAGGTATTAATACATAATTTTGAAGCTCAACCATTAAACTTTGCTTATTAAATGCATCTGATGACAGTTTTATCCCTACAATATGATTTAAAGGACTCAAAGGATCTCTACAGTGAGTGTTTACGTACTTTCTGGAGCTGTCCTAACTGCGACCTCTACATGCCTCTGACTCCACTGGAGCGCATGCAACACGAAGCTTCCTGCAGGCCAGCGGGAGAACAGCAGCAGTCAGAGGAAGGTCAGGAGTTTTCTTTTCATATTTATTTTCTCATAAATGACTCTCTGCTTGGTCATTTTAAAAGATATCATCAAGAGTTAGAGACTGACTGTGTGTGTGTTATGGGTTTCAGAGCCAGAAGAGAGAAAGGCCGGCTCCTCGTCACTGTCCAGTCTCACCAGGGTTTATCACTGTGACGTCTGTAATGAAGACCTGAACCTCACGTCCACCGAGATCCTCAAACATAAAAGGCAGCACATGTACTCTGCTCAGTGAGTGACCCCAGCACCCAGAGGACAACAGCTAATCTCACCTTTAAAGTTTTTTTATGCAACATTTGTGTTACCCCATTTGTACTTCCGGATCTTTATTAAAGTGCTGCCCTCCAGTGGTCACTAGATGTATTTGCCTTCTATTTCAATTTCAAGGTGTTATCTACATTTTTAAAAAAACTACTCCTCCAAATAAAGTTTTACAAAATGTAAAATGTTAAAAAATAACCCTATATATATCTTTAACAAAAAAACACATTACAGATTAAAGTTTTTTTTTGTTTCCTTTGATAGAAAATTATAAAATATAACAGTGTTTGAGTTTACTTCATGCACACGAGAGAGAGAGAGAAGAAAACACTGATTTTAAAATATAGAGTGAGGGTTTAATAATGATACAAACCCACGATATGTAACACCTCAAAGCAGCACATTGGCACAAAGTCAGAAGTAAGACAGCACAGAAGATAAAAACCTGTCTCAAAAAAATAAAGAATCAGAATAAATATCTCAATAAATAAATAAACAGGTAATATCTCATTAATTACTTTGAAACTAATAAATACGTACATTTGAAAATATGCACATTGGCAGAAATCAATAACCAAAAAAGTAAAATAGTACTTAATACAGAGTTACTTAGAAATCATAAGTTATTGATTACTCAAATCAAAAGGCACATTTATTAAGATGTAAGAATGGGGCCTGCAGTTGTGATCGCATGACTGTCAGTACTGTACTCTAACACCATTTCTGAACCAGAAGTAGCAAACTGTGTGCAATGGCTTTACTAGTTCTGTATATCTGCACCATCAAGTGAACGTGTGTGTAGGTCTGTGCACTGCAGAACTGTGGGGATTGTGTGTGTGTGTGTGTGTGTGTGTGTGTGTGTGTCAGACAAAGGGTTAATTTAGGATCAGGGAATGGCAGTCTAGTGACCAACTGAGTGTGTGTTTCCTGCCATTATGACAGGGTATGTTTTTTTTTCTTCTTCTTGTGGACCAACATGGTTGGCAGGCTGGCCTGGTAGAGAAAACAACGTCCCGTACCCGAGAGGTCAAGGGTTGTGTTTATCAGTGTGTCCTGACTCTGAACCCCACGGCCTGTTCACTCACTTTAAGTCACTTTGGATAAAAGTTCTTGGCTAAACCTAAAATGTAAATAATACGGTGAAGCTTCTGAAAGGTTCATTCTGCCATAATTTAAGGTCCACAAGGTGATCCTCCATTTGAGACGTCAAACTATCATCGACACTGGTTTCCTTACACAAACAGTGCGTGTTTTAATTCTGATTTTAAATGAGAATGCCTCTGGATTTCAAGAAGAAATCCCCCCACTGATTATCCAACTTCATACAGTGATGCTTGATGCACTCCATGAGTTATTCTGTGATATTTAATAATTTCCACTTTCACTGAACTTGCATATTTAATTTATCAAGATGTCTATCATGTTTAATTTTGTCAAGAAAAGGTGAATTAACAACAGCTAGATTAGACATCAGTGTTCCAGTCAACAAAAAATTCAACCTAAATTTCTTGTGGCTGTTTTATTTTGGACACGCTGCGACAAACACGTGTCATCTTGCAAGGTAAAACACAATTGGAGGCCTGTATAAAAAGACCCTTGTACTTTAACTGGTGTTTTGGTTGACCTTTTAAGGATTTTCAAAAAGAAAAACTAGCATAGTTTTTAATCTTCCCTTGACCAATAATTTACTAGAAGTTGATAAATATGCCACCAATCAGCAAAATAAACAGAAATGTAAAAAGCATCACAAGAAGCATTTTTAAAACAACTTCCTGGGGCGGATTTATCTTTAATCCCAGCTGTAAACCTACAAAGACCTTCCTCTGCACACTATTTAGCATCCTCTACACCCGGGTTAGAGTAAGGATTGTTTCTGACTCTCACGCCACACCTCAGATTTCAAAGAGGCGAGTTCGAACAGAATAGTGTTAGGGCAGGACTTAAAATAGCAGCTTTTAGACTTTATACTTAAAGCAACATTCAGCAAACACATCTGCCACCGTGGTCCAACAAAGACCTGCCTTCATTCATGTTTTTCAAGTCAATGTGTCTCTTTTCTTATCACAGGGTCAACAGTCTACAGCACACACGTTTTGAAATGTCACACCCGTGAGCCACGTGCTGCTGCTCAAAGACAAAGTTGTGTTTCCTATTTATCTTTTACGCTTTATTCAACACAATAATAACACACTACAGTATTCAGTTCCAACACTTTTCCATTTCCTGCTTAGTTCCTCCCTAACGTGAGCAACTGGTACAAAAATACTCTTTTACACATTGTTCATTGCACTTAATTTTTTGGTGGCGTCTCATTCAAAGGCCTAGACACATCGACAGATCGGTTAGCATCGGGTCCTGTTTAGAGTTTCTTTGGGGAGTGTACGGTCGCCGTGTACATTAGGTAGAATAGACTCGCTCAGAGGCCTCAGTTGTAAGCACCTTAACTGATTCAACAAGTACAGTGGTGGGATGTGATGTTTTTCTATGATTAATATTAAAAATACATGGGAGTATGGAAAAAATATGTGCAAAGTGAGGGTGTTTAATGTTCGACACAAATTCTCTTTTTTTTCCTCCAGAAAACAAAAGTAACCTTGTGTTTGGTTACAGAGGACCATTATGAATCACATTATGACTTTTAAGTCTTTGTAGTTGTCATTGCAACTTCCCTTAACGATAATTGTCTCTTTGCATTTGATAACCTTCCTTCCACCGTGGTCTACTGCTTTAACCAAAAGACGACACTAGTGGTCTCAGATGCTCGCACTTCCTCGAAGGCTGCACAATGCGTGCGCCTCTTTTTCCTCCTTAACCAAGATTGGAGTAACATCTGAGGTAAAATTAGAGGTAAAGGGTGACATCTGTTCATCAGACTGATAAACAGGCCAACATGACACAAATAACTTCCCCAAAATCTCCTGTTTGTGAAATCGTGAATGTGTGTGCCATTTGGGGATTCTGTCAATATGTTTTACATTTAATAAAATATACCAATTAAAATTATAACAATCATATATATAAACATCTTTTGTTTTTTGAGTTTTTCTTTCTAAATTAAAAAATAAAAGGAAAAACAAACGGACATTTGAAACAGTGTACACATCATTGTTGCCTCTGCCACCCTCTTCCTGTGATAAAGTCACTGACAGCTAACTCTAGCTCAGCCATCCCTCAGTAAATCCACTATGAAGGCTCCAGATGACTCCCACAGAGCCTGGTCTGAGTGCAGTGCACCTCCAGCAGGCATGGACCAGTGAGGAAGGCCCCGGGTTGAAAAGAGAAAGAGCTGAATGCAGTGGAAGGCTGTGGGGCTTTGGAGGGCCACGTCTGAGGTCTGGGTTCCACTGAGAGCACTGTTCCACTGACCGAGGGCCTCCTGCCTCCCTACAGATGCTCTCTTCTCTCAATACCCAAACCCCCTT